>CAJVPI010000114.1:0-52592 GCA_910592345.1 Paraglomus brasilianum
GACGAAGAATGGATAAAAAATATAGCGATACTCCAAGAGAGTGGCTATTTATGGTAAGATACGTTTTTCACGTACATTTAACGCACGATACATAAGATCAGATTAGACATATTAATATAAAAGAAATGAATGACCCGCGGAGCGAGGAGGCTTTCGCCTCTAAACCGGATGCTGCAGCGGAAGCGGCTGAAATTATTGATTTGTATAATTACTAATCACTTTTCCGACAATTTTGTTATACGAGAGAAGCGGAGCTTCGAGGCTTTGCCTCTGTCTACTCTATTTTTTATACTGTGTCACAAAAAATCAAAAATTTCTGCGTTACACATCGATCGTAAATGGTTTCACATGTGTACCTGTTTACGACTATTATTAACTTTCTGTCAATAATATAAGCCGTATTTGGACCTATCATAAAATTGAAAATACGATTTGCAGAAAATTTTCCCTGGGTACAACGTCGACTGTTTTTCGATTTGCGAGCCATTCAGTTATATAAGGAAAACGCAAATAATTTAATTGTGATTGTTAGTAGACAATCTTATCATTACGCAAATAAGATAATTTTTACAGGGGCAAGGATCGCCTATGTAAATGTAGATCCGCACATTTCAGGGCCAGCTATTAATAACGTATTGCGATCGTCGATAATTTATTACTTCGAGACGTAAAGGACCAATGCCACGGATGGTTGATATAACGTAGATTCATAAATCTAAAGTCGCAGTTATTATGTGTTACAGTTGTATGAACTCGTATACTGGTAAATTCGTGACCTTGATTTAGAATGAAATCTAAAGAACCAATGTCATAGTTCGCTAATAACAAGTTTGGATATATAAAAAACGATGCCGTACGGCGGAGATTTGAGTAAGAAAAATCATTATCAAAGCGTTCGCTCAATAAATCAGATATCCAAACCAACGAGGAACGATCGATCAGGCTGTATTCCTTCACTTCACGCATTAAAGTTTATCGAACGAAAAATCGCAACCTGACTATTATTTAGTCGTACGGCAAAAAAATAAGGTGACTCTTCTCAAAGTGAACACTCATCGTTACTTCTGGGTATAACTCAGTGGATACTCATACAACTATATTAAAATCACAGATGTTTCAATTCAACGTCACAGAAGCTTTTCTCCTTATTTTGATTGCTGAATCAATTTACGCTGAAAATTTAATCTCGAGTGGTATACTGGTACACAAATAATAAAGCAACAAACAGCAAAATAATATGATTCGCTCGCTAAGCGAAGATTTTGCGAAAAAATTATTTTGATTTTCAAACAATTCGTGAAGGCGACAGATTCAGTAATATATCGAGTTTTTCTCATGGTGGGTGTCCATTCTTTCATTTGCGTTATTTCAATCGCCGGAGCCATGCAACCTCGCAATAAGTGGCTAGTTAATAGAATTATAATTCATTGTTATTTTGTATGTCAGTTGCGTAAGTGTTAACAAATAGCGTCTCATGCTAGGAAGAATATACAAATTGACATTTTTTATTGCGGTATTGTAAAACGTAATCGAAGTCTTTTATTGACAGTACTGTGTACAAACATGTATTGTTCCATAGTCATGTGCCTACTGCGCCTGTGAACTCAAGTTCACAGCTGCCCACAGCTGCCACTTAATATTAATGGCACGTAATACTGTAAATATGCAGACAATACAACAATTGTTCCATAACGTGACGTGCAAAGAAGCATATAAAAGAGTTTTCCCCTTTGTCTTTTGTCTCTGACAAAGGCATGGTGGGTTCCCGATCTATTTGCCAAGTGCTGGACCCAAGGGATTCGGCGCTTCAATACGGAGAAGTATCACATGTTTGTGTAAGTAAGACGTATAAACAGGGCTGAGTTGGGCGGGCGCAGAGCTAGATCGCGACTCTTCTTTTACCACTCTCATTCACTATCATACAACAACTAGACATGAACGCTATGAACGTGGACCCACTGAGCCAATGGAGATTTGCTGTTAAATTTATTAAAGACCACAACCCAAAAGCAACTGAGGAGGAGGTTGAAAATGCATACGAAGCATATAAAGAATTCTTTTATAAATACCACAAGGACCACCTCACGGATTGCTATATGGAATATCTTCAAACACTTGGTAAGCAAGCAAGTGATACACGTTTATTGGAGGATAGAGGAGCAACAGGGAATACTGTTACTGGTTTTGTGCTATATTGCAAGAGAGGCAGTTTGGCGTTACCCTTCAGGGTGTGGTAGAGGCAAAGCGCTGTTGGGGCAGAGCTGGGTCATAGAGACATTATGGGGTTTGTAGAACAGTAATGGAGAGAGTAAATGGCAGAGGAGCTAGGTTATATGGAGAGGATAGTTCGAATGCATTATGACATGCATTGGGGTTGGGACATAGAGCAGAGTCGTAGCAAAGGTTAGGTTATACATAAACTCGTTTGAAAGATAAATGATTTGGGTTAGGTAAAATGACTGAGTATACAGTTGAGATGTTGACCCTCTTGCCATTCATTCTGGTCTCCCACCTTTTGTGTTTTCATATATCTACACTCCTTTGACTTATTTTTGTTAGCTCTCCATTCTTATTTACTGCAGATTTGTCCACCCGGTCTCTTTCAGATTCAGACTCCAGTCTCCCCACACTAGTTACGATCAAGCAACACAGGTTCTCACCTGGAAAGAAGATACCAGCCTCAACATTTGCTAAAATGGATATGTCTGCCACTCGATGTTTGATTCAAGAGCTTGTTGGAATGTCCTCGAGCAACCTTTGCATTTCGAACGGTCAAGCTGACATAACTGATCCAAAAGACTTGATTAACGGTGGAACATTCTACATATACCACAAGGACAAACCTTTTGGTAAACTTGATAATACCTTCTTTTTCCCATTAGTAATTAGTGGCAGTTCTTTTATTAGGAAATCTTACTATTACATCATCATTGTGGGCTTTTTGAATTATTCATATAGGTCCAGGTGCAGTAGAGAATATACTAAAGAGTTTGGATCCCATTGCCAAGGATTTGAAGTCAAGAAAATTTTCTCCTTTTTTTCCATATTCATTGAGTATGCCTATACCTATGCTAGGTGATAAACCTTCACTGCTTTTACATGATCTCCCTGAATGTGGCAAAGATGGCTGGACCAAAGCCCAAGAATTATTATCAGATAACTATGATGCTGTGTTGACCACAATACTTGGTGTTAGTGGTTCTGGGAAAACACGTCTTTGCTTTGAAACCCTTTGCCAAAAATATGGCTTCTACATAGTGGCTGCACCCAGTACCTACCTTGGCTCCAGGGACTTACAGATTATAACAAATGACCTTGAAACAATGACTCGACATTATGAGAACCTCAAGCACAACCAAGAAGCCAGTATCATGGCCAGGCATGCTACTGAATGCATTTTGCTTGCTCGGTTACTCATACTCCATCGACTGTTATCAAATTGTACTATGACTCCAAAGGAATGGCTCTTGTTCCAGCTCAAGCCAAAAACAAATTATACTGACGATGTATTCAGGGAACTCTCTTGGACTTTATGGCAATCCACATACCATAATGAGGTCCTTGGTAACCTTACCAATATCAAGAATAAAATTCTTCCTGAATGTCGCAACTTGACAAGTCAAAATCGTTTCATTGTTATCCTTGATGAAGCCCAAATCCTTTCAAATAAGATGAAAGATTTCTTTTTACGAGAGAGCGAACCACAGTCAAAAATATACCGGTCTCTTCTTTCTCCTGTGACAGCTGCTTTGGTTGATGCTGCCTCATGTCGTCTCTTTGTGTGTGGATCAGCTCTCTCTATTCTACATTCTGAGGAACTGCTTCAATCTGCAATTGGCAAGTGTGAGAAGAGCATACAATTTACAAACCTGGGTGTCATTGATAATGAAACATTCTTTATCAAGCATGTCCTTGACTTTACCAGAAACCAACCTGCAATTCAAGCCAGTGATCTCAAGACTTCATTTAAGTGGCTCCGTGGCCGACATCGATTTACTGCCACCTTTATTGAGGATTTAATCTCAGGGACTAGTATTGATTCTGCTCTCGAAAAAGCACAAAACCGGTTCCTAAGTGATGTTGAAGAAAGCTCATTCATTGGTAAACTCACTTCACTTCAAAGCTACCAACCTCAAGTCCTGCAAGTCTTTAAAGAGGCAAGTGCTTCCACACTCCTTGTAGGCGAAGCCATTATTATGAAGGACAAGAAAGATCTGGAACTTATGACACATGGACTTGCAATGATGGAAGAGGAAGGTGATGTGCTGAGGGTTCGAGTTTATGAACCACTTGTCTTAGAAGCTGCTAAGAAATTTTTTGAGCTGGCCAACCTTGAATCTGTTTATCGCACCCGCATGGGCATTCTTGTATCAGATCAGAGTGGTAGTGGCACCACATGGGAGAAACTTGTACCATGGCACCTCTGGAAAGTACTTTTCAATGGTCAAATTAGAGTGGAAAATCACCTACTCTTCAAAAACCTGAATATCCCCAATTTCAAGGGCCCTGTATCTTTACACTTACCTGCTGACAAAGACAACTTACCTGGTGCAACCTATGGCCAAGTTTCAACTCCGAAATTCACTCTCAGTCACTACCTTGACCAAGTCCTTTTGCCAACTTTGACCAATCCTCGTGCTAAATTCTTTTTCCCTGAGAATGACTCTGGGCCTGATGCTGTCTTACCACTCTATGTTCCTGAGTGTCCCCCTGGAGAGCAGATATGGTTATGTTTATTGCAAACAAAACTGCATCATAAAGTATCAATGGGTGATGCAATTGCAACCACAGACCCCAAACATCTATATAATAAGGATGGTAGAATCACAGAACATTTGAATGTCACCACAAAGCTGAAAAAGTTTGGCAAGCGCATCATTCGAATGGTGGTCACATATCCATATGTATCTGTGCAACACAAGAGCCGAGGGCCTGTTGAAAACATTCACAACATCCGATCTGAAAGATATGAACATGCCCTTGTTATTATTGACAAAAATAATGCAGCAAGTGTGTTTGAAGACAATCACTTGGAGTTCCTCAATGCCATCAAATACAAAGGCTGATTAATATAATACTAACTCTTTACAAGAATCCTCTTATAGCATTGTGTGCAACACTTAGCACTAGCTTTTTGGTTAACACTCTTTACCATAGTAAATTTCTGTTTAGTTTTTCATCAAAGAAAGAGGTTATATTGTTGATACTAAAAATGCTCACTTAAAACGATTATTAATATCTGTTTCTTTAAGTTTGGTTGAAGAATGGCTGATATTGATATATTGATATTGAATAGGTAAAAAAATAGTGAATTAGAATCACAAAAAATAAAAAATTGGGTTAATGATGTAAATTCCAAGACTAATACTAATACATTTGCAGAACACAATAAGCATATTAATATTATGGTTTTAAATTTTTAAAAAGCCAGTTGTTGCTATCTTTGTCAAATTATTTCATAATGATAAAAATTAAAAATTAATGTATGGGATTATCTGTATATTAATATGGAAAATTCTAATTATCATTATAACAGTTCCACTGAATATGACAAGGCAATATGCTCTTTGGAGACAGGTTGCAACTGTGGTTGCTCAAAAAAGAGAAGATTGCCGAGTTATGTAAAGCATTTCAAACTTTCTCTAGACCTGAGCAAGACATATTAATATGTTTAATGGCCCAATCAAAAGTGGAGAAATAACTGCATGTCTTAAAAAGAAAATGCGTATTAATAAAAGAACTTTTTATTATTGAGATCGCAATACATGCAGTACAAATTTAGAATCGGAATTTTCCCGTAATATATGACATACACTACCTAGACATAAGTTTGCGCAGTCAGTTTTTCTCATTTTTTATTAAAATACTACCCATGCTGAAATCCGCAGCTGCGCTGGTGTTACCGCCGATTGATTTGGACTGCGGCACCACTGAGGAAGCGCAGAAATAAAGAGAGAATACGTCACAGATTGCGGCACATCACAGTAGCAAGTGCTATGTGAGTTTGTCTACATATTACAGAAGATCATGGAGCTATCCTATCAACATATTTGTTTGAACCAACTTTAGTTGAGGCTGCTGCATACATTATGAACATTGACAATGGGTTACTTGTACCAGATCTACTGACTATGTTAATCAATAGTATCAAAGAAGGAGTTGCAGAGGCCAGTTATTGTGGTGAATTGGTAGCACATTTTCTCTTACTTTTGGCATATGACTATGCCTGTAGTCTTTCCTGGCTATTATTTACAAGGCATCACTGTGCAACAATTCTTGCAGGTTTACTGGATTATTATTATGAGACTTTTAACCTAATTGCAACAGATATTTTCACCAATAAACCCAATGCACTAGTACCACTAGGTGAAGGTTATATATTATAAGTAAATAGATTAGAAAGATGAGAACCCAAGGTTAGTTTGTTTACAGAGACTATCAAAGCCAAAGAAGATGATTTGGAAAAAAGCCTCTGAAAAGATAAATTACTAGAAAACTTTGTGGCTGGACAAAAATATGTGGCAGATAAACAACTTCAAGAATTACCAGCCTTGCCAAACTTACCAAAAAATAATAAGTTTAAACTGTTGGGTAGTAAGATAAAGAGTAAAGAGAACCAAACTAAGGAAGTAGTTAAGGAGAAGTTTAATGCTTACATCTTACAAAGAGTAAGTAACATGAAATTAGAATATCAAATCAGTCAACTATGAAGAGGAAACAGTTGGCACTGTAATTCTGTTCTTTTGAAAGTAATAAAAATTTGATTGCCACTCATGAAATGATAGCCTATAATACCAAAACTAGTGGCTATAATAATATTGCTTATATTTGTGTTGAATGTAAAGGAGATCTTGATAATGGCACCTTGCCATGCTTTAATGATTGTGGTCAAGCTATGAGAAACAGAGTAAATTGCTTTTGTGATTTAAGAAAAAATGAACCAGTTAAAACTCCAACAATAACTGAAATAATTAATAATGGCCCAGAATTATGTTGGTAGGTTGGAACAGCAAAACATAGACAAAGATTTAAAACAGCAATTAGGCAGTGCCAAGGACGAAATTAGTTCTCATTTGGAAGCCTTAGATGTTTCAAAGGATTGGCATAATAATAATAAGAAATTGTTAGATAAAATCCAAAGACTTGAAAGTGAGGTTGAATTTTTAAGAAAACAGCAAACTCAACACATTGCTCAAACTAAGTTAAAGAAAATAAGAGATGACCTTGATTAAAAGTAAGGAAGTAATTTAAATTTCATAATAATAAGTCAATTTTTCTTTACCCAGTACTAGATATTCCTCAAGAATTTCGGTGTCAGTCATTTTACAAATATATGGAGCAATTTTTCACCCTGTTCCTTTTTAAATGCTTTGAATAGTACTGTAATTCTTTGGCTTCATTGTAATTTAGTTTTATATTTATACATTTTTATATAGACATAAAAACATGTCATGACTTCATTCTCATCTCAGCCAACTTTAATGTTAGTTGATATTAGTTTGAAACTGTAATTTACATAAATTTGTATATTAGTTACAGCTGTGATAATCAAAATGTTGTTAGTCAAATTAGTTGACTCCAGTCACATCAGCCTCTCATAATAGAATGATCACTTTATCTGGTTTTGTTGCAGCGACTCTTTTGGTTACAATTATGTCAAAGTAATGAAACGTGAATTAAAGCTCAACGAATACGCTCGCTCAAGTAGTCTTTTATCAACAACAAATTGATGACTATAATTTCGGTAATAGGTTACTTGATCAGTGGAGGTCTCGGTGGCAACTTTTATATTTCGTTTCTTTCAATTGGGTTAATCTTCGTTTATTGTTTAGTTCTTCTTGACAAATTTTATAAGTGATTTTTTCTTTATCTAGATATTCCTGGAGAGTTTGGGTATCATTGATTTTAAACATATGGAGCAATTTTTTCTTCTTGAGCTTTTTTAAGAATGCTTCTAATAGTGCTATAATTCTTTGGATTTAATGTAAATTAGTTTCATATTTATATATTTTTATAGACATAATCCTATACTAAATTCGTTATGATTTATAATGTCAAGTAAGAGTTTATTAGTTAAGTGTCAGTTCACATTTTTGGTATTAAAAAGCTATGTTTTTCCCAATATCATCTTTGCATTCAACATGTTTTTGTATAATATATAAGGGAGAAAATGTCAATAATATATGGGGTAGGAGAAGACCCAAAAGCGCGAGATGTAAGGAAGACCAAATTGTTCAGCATATGTATGAGGAATCGGAAGAAGTAATGGAAAGAGCGCAAACGGACATTAGTAATTGAAGCGTTTGTCATTAGTACTAGTCTCAGTCTCATGTCAACCCAATGTTATCATCATATAACAATAGGAAATTATAATTTGCCGTAATACATAAATAATGCAACTAGTGTGAGAACTATAACTCAACAGACTTACCATAATCAGAAATGCAACAAGCCCGCGATGGTTAGAATTCTCTTTTCTTATGATATTGATGTCATCGTTTACTTTGCTTTGTTATGTGTTTGGGCTCTAATACTAATACCAAGTATAAAAATAAACGTATCGTAATCTGAAAAAATCACACGTGAATGCCATGACTAACTAAGGTACGTGTACAACCGGCATCCAACCAGAACATATTCGCATTCTTGAATGCGCCTAATATTAAGAAAATGTCAACTTCACCAGATTTTCGGGAACTACAAGAGCAACAAAATTCACCTAAACTTACAAAGGAAGAAACAGAAACTGTTATAAAAGCCCGTAGACAGCTTAATACTCATTGTGAGTGGTTTGTAGTTTTGAAAGAGATTCTACGTTTCTGTTGTAAGCGAGTTATTGATCTGTGATTACGTGTTAGCTCTCGTTGGTTTAGCAATTGGAAGCGCGTTAGGGTATTACTATGGTAAGTGTTTTGTTGTTACTGTATTATGTCCGGATCGCGATAGAAATGTTGCAAAAGGCAGAGGTGACTATTTACGTTTTACCAATATCTAGCCGTACGTCGTCGATCCTCTTTCGGGCGAGGGCTTTTCTACGTTGCAGGTGTATAGAACTTTCCATATTATTTTTCAGTTTCATATTAAGTCAATTTGTCTTGAATTTTAATCTTTTACTGTCGACTTTTCCCAATACTTATTGAATCTCACCGATTTACTTGCCAACATCACGCTATCTTTACCCATCTACGGCTACAATCTTTCAAACTCTAACTAAAGGCGGAGCATTCTTAGGAAACAACCTCGGCGCAATATCTGGCCTATTAGCATCCCTACGCACACTTCGGACACTACCTGATCCCAATCGCGTTCTTGCGATGATCAAAGAAGCGCAGTTGCGTTTGGTTTCCGTTAGTTCATTTTTCTTTACTGTTACTTTTTTTATTCTTTACTTTTTTCCTCTCGGTGGTGTGTTTGGCTTCTAGTCTTGTGCTTTCAAGTATAGTTTCTTGTTCATGTCCCTCGAGTGATGATGAATCTTACATATTTCTTTTGCTGCATTGGTATATGAATTCTGTTGTTTATTTCACCCGGGTTTTATGTAGAACTGGCATAGGCTTCCCGCAGAAGGATGTTCGCAAAAGTCGGACGCAACAAGGAGACACGGAAGAGTTGATGACAGGACCCGATGAATATGAAGTTGATGAAGCAACGGGTGAATTGAAAAGAAAGACATATGATGATGGTATGAATATGGGCAAAAGTAATAGTCGAGGTAAGTTATGATTGAGATTTGATCGTAATATCGATACTGGTGTATATTCTGATCTGACATTTATTAACGTGTCTCTTTGTTACATGTACGAATATCATTTATTCCTACCATTTCGAAATTTCAATGAATATAAAATATATACATTCTGTTGCAAACCGGAAAAAAAAAATGCAAATCAAGACTCAAAGCCCATGTCAACATGGGAGAGGATCCGCGAACAAGCTCGAATCAAACAACAAGAACGACAACATCAGCTGTCCAAACCTCAATCTGAACCTTCCTCCGAAGATTCCTTTTCTGGCTATAATCCTTCTTATCAGCGTGGTGGAGAGGTGCCTTCATCTCACGAGAATACAGTCAGTAATGACGGGTTTGGCTCTACTATGGGTGATAGCTACGGCAATAGCACTAGTGATGCGGACGGAGTTAAAGTATCGAGAGTATATAATCCACCGCGTACGAGAGAGGAGTTGGAAGATGTAAAAAGAAAGGGCGGGGTTAGAACTAATCAGTATGGAGATCCGATATGAGTGATGTGAATGTAGTTTTTGGTTTTTTTTTTTTACGGTATATATTTGGTTATGTTTGCAAGTATGTCTTGATGTATGGCTGATAACATATTCGTAACCAATTACTTGATAATAATTACCTTTGATCATTAGTAATAATTGTCCGTCGTCTATATAATACATATAATCGCATTTGTTATGAATTGTCACCGACCATCTCCCCCCTTTTTTTTTCTCATGACTTCTCTGCAATCGCTATCGTCCTCATTGCATCATAGAAATTCGAATAAGCTCATGACACAAAGTTTACTCAGTCAACATGCACATAGTGGCAGCTTGTTATTGGGCTTGGGAAATACGGGGCTTAGGTCATGCAGAGAACTTTAAGGCAAAAAAGAAAAAAGAACTATTGTAATCAAATGATCGAATGAATAATTTATATACTTATGTAATTTCCGCTCCACTGGATTAGCTGATATCGCGTGTAAATTTATATTCTTGATGCAACAAGGCGCCTGCATGAATGTGTCTCGTGCGGTTGTTTCCGATTCGACAGTTGGCTGTAGTATCTGCGAGCCATGCATGCGCTTATCGGTATTATAAGAGAGGTGCTTAGATGGGAAGAACGGAAATAAGCAGAGAACGTGATATACATGAGATGGTCACAAGCCGGCTTTTAAGAATTATATAATCAGGTTTTCATCCGGTTACAACGAATCACAATAAGCGAGCAAGCTTTGTCCGTTGATAGATTAGACGATGATAGCGAATGCCATTCTAAACTTCGTGCATTTGGGAGGGGGCTCGTTCGCTACATATGATACAATAGATCGATAATATATTTTATACGTTTATCCGGGTATCGCGTAACAATCGTTGTTCTCCTAATGCACGCCTGCATCACATTGCGATACTCTAGGCGCCAAACCAGCTTTGTACCTTATTAGTAGAATAACATTATTAAGGACGATAGTTGTTTCTCTGATATTGAAGGGTTGTGCAATAAAAAAGAATTCCTTGACAAGGACAAAAGGATAATAGTTGTTTCTCTGATATTGAATCCTTGACAAGGACGCTGTTTAAACGATTGCTCGTTAATGTTGATTGGTATATTTGTTGGATGCTTTGTCTCTGGCTAGTAAAAAATTGTTCACAAAGCGTTCGCCGCGTTCTAGTACAACTTGTAAAGACGAATAGACTGATTAGATTGCAAATTTTAGGGTTTAGTTAACAACTAACAAAACGAATAAGGGTAAAAAGCTTGTTTCATAAGAATAAAAGTAGCGACAATATCTATTATCTGGTATAACATGTTTACTTAATATAGTCAAATTACATATTTAGTAAATCATATTAACATTAATAATCAATGCTAGTAAACCAGATGCGCCATGTCAATAGCTGTCATTTTGACAAAAATATCATTCAATCAGACATCTTGTAATGTCGCATCTTCGAATCTACAAGTCAATATTTACGTTACTATATTTCACTACATTGTACCGCACTCCGTTGTAAATTAGTATTAATTAAAAAAGCATTCTGTGTCGATTCACAAAGGACGGTTATTAAAGTTTAGATTACAGATTTTCTGTTTTCTCGTTATGTCCTGTAGCACGCTGCATATTTATATCACACAACAATGAATAACAAACAACGGAAGTGAGAATTAGAAATAACAGCATAAAGAATCAACAACAAAGTGCTTGGGTTGAAAAATCGAAAAGTAGAATAAGCTAGTGATATGTGTTCACGAGTCCTGGGCTTTTGGGGGGGTTATCAAAAGATGAAGCGATAGTTAAGAGTCGGCAAAGTATCAATCAGAGCCGTGGTACCTAATTACACTGCATTTGAAAAACGCTCAAGACTACATTGTCGTACCCACTTTGTTTCCTCGTCGTTGCTTGGATCAGGCCGATATGACTAACACTATTCTTCATGCTGTCATCTGATGACGGAAAACCTGAACTATATTACAAAATCAAAATGTTATGGATTGTGCAACATGGGAACACAATCCCACATCATCTCCGATTTATCAGCCGAGACTCTCGAGCCCATTCATTAAGCTATTCAATGGTTGATATTGTCACGATAACCTCACACGTTCATCTCACCATCAATTAAGACTCTTATCCTTTGTTCGTTAAACCCTTGACGTTGCTGATTTTATGTAGCAGGATTGCTGTATTTGGGATATCCCCGGGCCATAAGATCGACAAGAGAACAATAGCAAGAGCTGTAGGCGAGGTATGCATGAATGCAATTGGAGGAGAATGACAAACGAATATCACCGTGAACCAATGTATTGTCTCGAGCTGACAATGCCTAGGTTGCACACTTTCAAAGCCCGACCAAACAGATGAACTCTCATATCAACAGTTACATAACATGAGGGTTATCGTCATTATTTCATTATTTCATTATTTCATTATTTCATTATTTACCATTTATTATTATTGTTACTATTTATTTCAGACTCTGCCCGCATTATCGACTATTAAACACACCCCATTATTTCCCGATACAGAGTTGGACACGATAAAACTCCGAATGGAAAAGGTATCTCTTCAAATAACCATACTGATATCTAAAAGATCGACAAGAAAGAGATGCAAAACTACTGTAGTTTGACAAAAAATCCCACGGGGCTTTCGACATTAAATGGCGCAGAGGAATGTGCAAGACATACAATAGAAAGGGGATAATTGATAAGCGTTTATGGTAACGGACAAGCGCATGAGAATTGCATGAGAATACTGCGATGCGAATGATAATGACACTAACGATTGACATCAGATAACAGGCATGCACATCATCATCATCATCGCCATGTTCAATTCTATTGTTAACGTGCTTGCGGCAAGGATAGAAATAGAATGCAGTATGATAAGTCAGGGAGCCCAAAAAGAAACCAGACTAAGTTATAGGAACAAGCGATCCATTATGTGCATTCTCAATATGTCAGGATCGTCCCACATGTGAAGAAATGTTGGCATTCACAATGGAGACAGAAAAAGTGATGTGAATGGTGTATATAATGCATACAATACGCATGATATTACGCAGAAGCATCACCATGTCCGAACCCATCGTCGTCGAACTGTTTGTTTACGCCCATTATCTTAGACGTAGCACAATCCCACACTCTCACACTCTTTCCCTCGTAATTTTCTTATATAATCCATTCGTGTAACAGCCTGTCAAAATGTAACAATACAAAAACAATAACATTAATTATATGCGACTAATAAGGTTTGTCGTCCGTGAAACAAGAGAAGCGCTTGAACAAACAGCTCATTGTTCCTCCTCCACTTTTTCACGAGAAAAGTTTTATTAAAAATAGACTCTACAATGGCAACCATGGGCGACGCATAACTACAATACCTGCAATGTTGGGCATTCTTCAATCCATGCTTATCTACAAGGACCGACCAAAAGCTTATCTTTCAAGCGAGCAATGCTTATTTTTGGGATATTGTTCCAAGGACAGATGAGGAAAGGCGGGAACAATTTGATAGAGTTGCTAATTGTGACTTTGAGCCGTTGTTCTGTAATGATTGACCCCCCATCCCCAATTGAGATCGACTTGGGAGTCTGGTGACAACCCGTTGTTGAAAGTGGGGGGTGTGTGTAAAGAAAGGAATGGATTTTAAAGGGAAAAAAAATAGACGATACTAGATACATACGGAATTAATTAGAATATTGAATTGGGAAAGGGGAAAAAGGAGGGAGCCGTTCCGCCAGATCGCTTGTTGTTTGTATTTAATATTAAATATTTACCAAATACAACGTTTCATACAGTATTGATTATCCCATCTCTCTGATAATCTAAACATGACTAACCAATTACCCAGTTCAACCATCTCTGATCCATAGTACATTGTGAACAGACCATGAAACTAAACATTTACATGAACTTAATTTGCGTTGCAAAGCGATCCAATGAGCTTGGTTTCTATCCTTATCATACCCTCTGATATTCGTTTGCTGGTTCCCCTCGCTTATTGTTTATGCTATACATACGCACTTGTAGTAACTTTTCTCCGTTTTCTTCTTCTGCTTCTGCTTCTTCTGCTTCTTCGATGTCTTGGTGTGTACTTGTGCTCCATTATCTGTAATTAAACCGGCTACAATTAGCGGGTTTCATTATCAAATGCATGTTTACCGTAATTAGAAATCGAAAATATGGAAATCGGAAAATTTTGAACAAAATAATGGAAAGAGGCTTTCGAGGGGTTCAAGGGTAAATAAACAAACTAAATAAACTAGGGAGTGTCTAAGGGCACGTTTTAGTTTTGCATGTTATGATGTTATGATGTTACGATGCTATGATGTCTATATACTGCGGCCTATCATGTTATCGGTGGCTGGCTGGCTGGCATGTGCATAAGCCGAATAAGCGATTCTCTCGGAGTTACTAGTTACTAAGCACTTTTGCGCCACCAGTAGTATATTCTACATTGGATCTCCTGTTATTTCTCGCATACTGGTTGGTTTTACGAGAAGCCGGGCCCCCCTGGTGAGCATCATGGAACAAAAGCACGAGAGGAAAACACTAACAGAATACTGCTGCAGACGTTTATACATACAAATAATCGTTATTATATAATATCAGTGTATGCATAACAAAAATGTATATTATTTTTTTCCCGCATCATCAGTTATCGATTGTACTCGTTCAACCATAATGTGATTTGATGTTTTCAAATATATGTTTGCTTTTTTTTTTATTTACGATCGAATTAACAACGTTTAGTTGGAATTACATTAACTCATATTTGCTCACAAAATTGCTGAATCAATTTGAAACAAATAATAACAGAAAATACTTACAGTAAGAAAATTGTTTGTACAGAAAAGTTAAAGCAAAGAAACAGCAAGCGAAAAATAAGAAATAAAAAACTTTGAAATAAAAACCAAGACAAAGAAAACTCGAGCGCAAGAAAGCCCTCGAAAGAGTTTGATGTGTGCGTGAAAATGACAAGTATTTCATGCATGAGCAAGTTAGATTCTCCAAATACAGCCCAAAGAATTCAACGAGCCCCTACATAAAATGAGAAAAGAATAAAAGACTAGCATTATGTAATAAAAAGTATGCAAAAATTTACAAATGTATTGGATTTTAAGATATTCCAAATGGGAAAAAAGCAAGACTAAGCGCAATCTGCTGGATTTCGAACGACTCCAACTCTCGTCATACTTAATCTCTCTTTCCCGCAAGTAAATAATGTTATGAAAACAGAACCGAGAGCAAATAAATTTTAATACTGAATATAGATTTGTGCATTAACGTTAATAGATAAATTATCTCTCTCTCTCACTCTCTCTCCCTCCCGAGACTCGCCCGCCAAGCAATTATTTCTTCCCCATCGATTCGATTTGATTAGGTATATAGTTATACTGGAGTATATTGTCTGAATGTATGACTCTCGGTATTCAATAAGAAATCCAGAGACATCTTCTCAGAGCTTCCCTCGCTAGTGGACTTCTTTCTCTGCTTACTTCTTGATGGTCTACGCGGACAATATACATAGTTTGGATACATCTTCATGTGCAACTCCTTCTCTCGTTTTGCCTTTTCGGCATACTGTTGTTTGACAGACTGTGGTTCGTTCGCCCATCGAGCAGCGGCACTCTTGCTGATTCTTGACAGTTCGGATAAAAGTATGTTTGGATGTTGTTCTTTGATCTTTTGTTGAAAGTCTCTGCGATATATCATGAAAGAGTTCAAGGGTCTGGGTGGAGTGTCTCTGTTTCGACGACGTTTCGTTGAACGCTGGGAGAGTTGAGAATTGATGCCATCGGAAGGTGAAGAGGCGGTAGACAATATGGGTTGATAGGCGAATGCAGAGTGAGCGGGAGAAGGATGCGATTGGTATTGGCTATGTGGATGAAGGAGAGCCGAGTTTGTTTGTGATTCGGCTAGGGCGCGTTTTGTTGGTGTGCGCGATTTCATTTTTAGAGATGGTGTTTAGATTAAAAAAGGGAAGTTTTTGTTTAGAAGGATTAAAAAAGTATAGATTATTTATTATCGTGCGTTTGTCGGGTGTGGGGGATATTCAATGTCTCTTCGTGATATGTGATATAAATAGAGAGAATATATATATCCGGAAGATCTTGGATATCGTTAGGATGTTGATTTTGCGGATCAGACGTTATAACTGTGAATATATATATGAAATATGTAGGTAGTATAAATTATGTACAGATAAGTATTGTTATCGCTTTATTGTAATACCGACTGCGGATGTATAATAAGAATCGCAAGTCTACTCTTGCGAGTTGCTTGTCAACATACGTTTGAGTAAGCGTGATGTGATATTGCCGATATGAGCTTGAAAGTTTGGGTTGAGTAGCGATGAGAAATAATAGTCAGGTAAGAAGAAAAGTCTGCTGTTATCTTTCTTGTCTTTTTTTTTTTTATGATATTGATTCGAGTCAACCAAAAAGCTGTGGGCAACGCAAGTATTTATATCAGCAAACAATGGGATCTGTTGAATTTATATTATTTATACTAATTTATGTTAGAATAAGTATTCAATAATACATACTCAATAGTCCATTATATAATAGTGTAATTTATGACGATCTTTTGATATACCCCCAAGTTTGCAACCCCTCACCCCCAAAATAAATTACCCCTAGCATAACATGATATTAACATATTAACATATTAAAATATTAACATGCAACGGGTGACATATTATCTATCCAACAATATCAAAGCAAGCAATAACAATACAGTAAAAGATAACAATGTATAACAATATAGTCACACTATCGACCTAATTTTTATTTGTATATGGGATATTTAGAACATCACTGTTCTAATAGACGCAAACATGAGGTAACGACTTGTCGATACACAATGCATATCAAAGAACAAATAACCAATTATGCTAGTAGGCGATATCGACAAAATGATAGTAATGGTGCTTTATCATTAAATATCACAATTACGGTCCTGTATAATAGACATTGTCTAATCGTCGTAATTATTCAACCGATCGTCTTCGCAGCCTGTTCGTCACTATTGTCAATATCCGGATTAATCATAGTGTGGGTAAAACGGATATACAGCAGATACAGTACAATTGCATCTGCATTACGTATACTACAACAATTGAATATTATCATCTTAATGTAGTATATGATGATTGATGAGAATACGTCAGTCACATTTCAATGACACATATTTAATTACACATCAGATTCAGCCCACACTCCTGGACGTTGTCATCGGTTATGGCAAAATCAATATGTATATAGTTATCAATAGCCACACAGATCTTTATTAGCTGCAATTATACAGTGTCTGCAACAGCCACGTTGGCATTTCTTTCTTTCATTCTTTCATTTATTTATTGCCTTGTAGTAAGTAATCTACGTGACTATCAATATGTCTGTGTGTTCATTATATTGTAATTAGATAACAAAGACAATAATCCGATTCCGCTACGCTATAACCCAACCCAAAGCTTTGTTGTCATTTTCATTCTACGTCATCGTTTAATTCCCTTGCTCTTATTCCTACTCTTTCACTCTTATCCTTATTCACAAATCAATGGACAAACTGTTACAGATATTCCATTCTCTTCCATACTTTGATGCGTTTGTTTGTACTAACGTTGGCATAAATGCCCACAGCCTTATTTCCATCCCGCCGAACTAAATTTATCGTTCATTGTCATTTTTTTAACCCTTGTTCATCAAAACAATACTCCTCACGTGATTATCACTCAATGCATACCGTCATAGGTCCGGTGGTATGTCGATAGTACCCGAGATGTCACATCGAAAATCTCAAGAGCTACGACAATAGAAACACAACGTCGCAGACACCCGAAAACTCACAATGATTTGATGTTATTAACTGACAGTACAATTGTTCTCGTTACTGCGCAACTGGGGGAGGGGGGGGGACAGCCCGATTGTTCTTGTTTACCATCATAGTAAACACCTTGCGATTGTTTTCCAGCGGGAAAAAAAAAAAAAGCACAGACTCATGCATGCCCGCCAAAGAAGACATTGTCTATGGAGAGCTAAGCTAACGGTACGGTATTTAACATCGCTAGTATAATAGTATAGATTAATAAATGACATACACTCTGCCATTTGATTCTTTGGTCAATGAAGATAAATGAGATACAGTATGTCTAGACAAACTAGCCAGCCCAGAAACCAATACTTTTATCACTTTTGACACAAGCTCATAATGCTCCGTCGCTGGTGTTTGTGTTTTTACCCCACATAACAATGAACGTTGTTGTTGATTTTCTGCTGCGGATCGCAGAAAACAATAGGAAAAGCCAGATTGTAATAGGAATTACTTTAATAGTTATTTATACGGTTATCTGTAATAGCGTAACCGATATGTTTAAATGGGAAAAAAAAAATTCTTATTTTATGCTTCCATGTTTCGAAAGACATGCTTTGTGGCTTACGCAGCTGAATTGACAAATCTTAAACACTATATAAAGTAATTAGTTTATAGGAAGGCATCGACAATAGCCGAAAAGTGAACAATTAATAGTGCAAATGGGCAATGGCATACAATGTGTATAGTATAAAGATATGCAGTGGCAATATAAACTACATAAATAATATAGTACAAATGTATAATAACGGATAATACGCTGCAGTTATGTAGTGTGCTATGTAGTGTGTGTTATGTAGTGTGTATTGGTGACATGATATATATTAAATTGCTATTAATAGTCAGTACCCCATAGGATAAATAATAAATAATTGATCTGTATTGATACACAACATCCTATCTATTGTTAAAATCATTTAGACATATCGTTGACTGCCTTAAAAGTACAAATTAGCCTCTTTTCAACTGGGGATTAACACTTGGACAACAATAGGATAATGGATGATCATCGATGCCTAGAGATAACAGTAGTTTTGTCAGATGCAATTTAATATAAACGAATAATACCGCATAATCAACATGAATCAACATAAAATAACGTAAACTAAACAACATAATTATATTGTTTATGGTATGGATCATATGGAAATACTTTCACATCGTTTCATCTGCCATATGTTACTACCGCTGCCTGTTCGTCTATCATTCTTATCACACACGCAACTTCCCCACATCAGTGATGCACAGCATCGGGTTAATAACGCCCGTCGATCGTCCGTGTTTTCTGCCATTTGTATCGGGGTTCGGTGAAAAAGATACGAGTCCAAGTGCAAGAGAAATATATCCTTATCGATAATTAATATATTGCACATGACTCGGTAATATCAATGCAATATTAATTGCTGTAGAATTCCCGTTGCTAATACACACACACATACATATACAACACACAGACAGACAACACATATACAACACATATACATACAACACATACATACAACACATACACATACAACACATATACAACACACGCCATATCTCGTTTGATGATCCGTGTATAATTAACTCTTGCAACGAAAAAACATATGATTAATATAATAATACAACACATTATTAATATCTAGAGTCTTCGAACGTCAATTCGGGATTGCTTCTATTTGCATATAATTAGTAATAATGATAAGCAATAACGGATTCGCAAGCGTACGGGTATCGTCATAGTGGAATGGAGATATACATATGCCAGATGGATACTTTAGGAAAGATAATAGTGGGGTAATAAGGAGTAATAATATATGATAGCCATGTCAATCGCAGATTTAATAGATGGAGCTTTTCCCGTTATTGTTAACGCGATGTGTGAATGCCTTGTCTGCCTTGCCTGCCTTGCCTGCCTTGCCTGCCTTGCCAGCCTTGCCTGTCTTGTCTGCTTTCTACCCTGCCTACCTTGCCTGCCTTGCTGCCTTGCCTACCTTGCTTCGGCTTTTTCTTTGTAAAAAAATATAGTTTGAAAAAGTTGGTCGCTGAGGTGATACGATTGTTCATGAAAACCAATCAATTTACGACCATACGGAATTAAGCTCAAACTCTACAGATTGGACGTTCCGGATTCATACAAATCATCAACACGCATCTAATAATGACTATTCTGTAATCACATAGCTATAAATATTCCTAACAGTAACTCGTTTTATTTTATTAATAGTTATATAGCATATTTGCTCTTGTCGTCATTTATTGCCACGTATTTCAAATTGTTCCTTATCAATCTCTGAATGGGGACATCTAATTGACCCTATGACCATTGTTCTGCGCTCGAGTTAACAATGATGGTTGGGGTTTTTCGAGCTGTCATTTACTCTGCTTTTGGATGTTTTGTTATACATGTCCGCAACGGATTAACCGGTAACGCAGTAATATATCGTATATAGTTATTGTGTAACGCACGGGAAAAAGTTATCGAACACAAGATGATGAATGTTTAATAGTTTTAGGTAATGTTGGTAATTTGGTTAGGCAACGTCGGAACAGAACCTATGTTGATGTAGAACAGGTATTATTAATAGCATACACATGAGGTTAATCACTGGGGTTGGCTAGAAATAGGTAATAATCATGCTGGGCTATTCAGTGCCCCCATTTTAATAATAACAGCAACAATAATAGTAACAATACCACCCACACGAGTTTTATGTCCATCACATGTCACCTCATAAAAATAAATATCAATCGTAATAATAATAAATATTAATAAATAGCAAATAGCAAATAGCAAATAGTAAACAACCATAACCCTATTACTATCTAATCTTACCAATGGCGTACACATGATTTCGGTTCACCATTTGTAATTAACTCCATATAGAAATAACACTTATTAACACATCTAACAAGAACGTTCGATCCGTTTGTTATAATCTCGAGTTGTACCGACATTCTTATCAGCTTTTAACACCGTAAATGGTCAGACATATAGCCCATTCTCTTCCATCCACAACCCATCCACAACCATCCACAACCCGTCCACAGCCCACCCACAACCCACTTGCCCAGCTCACAATAGCACACTCGGGATGATTCTTAGCCTTCTTCTCGCCATTGCCACATAATTAACATTTGCTATTCAGTTGTCTATTTTTGTCAGTTTTGTAAACTTTATTTGGCAAAATGGGCGGGAAACTTGAGGTGTTAAAACTGACGAATTAGGATAATGACATAATGTTAATGACAAAGCGATATGAGGCTAATTGTGTTAACAGTGATGTCAATTGTTATATGCGTATTACATGAGGGCGGAATTGAGTCGACAATACTATAGATGGGAATTCAAGAATGAGATTAAGAATAAAAGACACAATACTGTGCTAGGGGTGATACCAATATGATTGAGTATAATAATAGATCTCAATGGTGATGGTAGTGGTGTGGTAAAAACGGTAAAAACCTGACCATCAACAATCGATTATTAATTATAAGCAACGGAAGGATCGGATAATTAAAATATGATAAGTTATTACTCATATATTAATTATATATTAATAATCAATTATTGGTATTTATTACATCACCAAGATTTCCCTGACCAAGAAATGATTATCTTTTCTGTATACTAATACAATCGCCGATTTTCGGAATTAAAGTGATAACACATATCACGTGACTAATAGGGGGTTGTTTATCGTGATATCATACAAATGGACTAATAGAGTTGTTGCATGAACATGAGCATAAGCATGTAATATATATACATATATATACATATACAAGATATCATAATATAACAAATCTGCGATTATTAAAGTAAACCACTAATTATGTCATATTAATGTTATCTCTTCACAATGCATACAAGGCATATTTTCATTCAGTTGTCCGCTCTGACTAAGCAATTATATACGCCAAACTCACTCAATAAGTGCATCCACATTCAGCCCCCCACTAAATAAATTCTGTACCATTGAGCTTATTTTTTCCTCTTCCACATTCACAATGGCACTGACATATGTATTATCTATAAATATTCCTTTCGTCCACTTACCATTATCCAATCATTACAAAATAAGCCAACTTGGCGTCATAACAGACGCCCACGCTTTTTCACTGTGCTCATACTGAAATCATTTTCATCATCACAGTCTGCTTCAGCTATCACAACAATGGACCATTATTTCCCGAATCAGTGTCATTAAGCCATCCCAAGAAAATCGTTCGGCCATCTCCAATCCGATTTCCATCGACGTCATTGTCATACAAATAATGGACAGAAATACAATTTGAATAATGTGACAAAGCCCATTCCCATAATGACAACTTGTGATTGTAACGAATTTAGTGCTGAATAACAAGATGTAGACAATACAAAATGTTTAAATATAGTTCATGCGTTGCATGTATATAATTATATAATGTGTATATAATTATATAATGTGCATTAGGTATATTATGTATATTATGTATATTATATATTATATATTATATATTATATATTATACAGTTCATTATTAACATGTTTGTATTAACCAGATTCTACTGTCAAAAATCCCCCCTCTTTTCCCCCTATCCTTCGATTTCCAAATCCACACATAGCTGCGGAGAATTTACTGTGGAGAATAGGTTAAACGCCCGACAGAAAGACCTCGTGGCCTGGGTCAGTGCGCTTTGTTTACCATGATTGTAAAGCCTTATCTCCAGAGGACATACACTTATTGCTCATTTTAGTTATCGGGGGAGAAAATGGACCTGACCGATGAACTATAAGAATGCATGTAGTGCATATAATGAAAAGCATGAATAAGAGCTGGGGTTGATTGTGTTCTGCGGAGTGATCAGGATACAATGTCCAAATAATCTTGATGTAACAGTATTCATTTTGTAATATTGCCCCGGAGTGATTGACAGTTTCTCCACAATCGATTAACCCCCTCCCATTCAATAAGGATAATATCTTGCTTTTCCAAATGGACAATGAGCCAATAAAGAACTGTTAGTCGTCATTGAATAAAGTACACAACTAACTAAAAACGACTAAAAATCAAAAGGTTTAACCTCTTGTGTTAATTGAATTAAAAGAAAAATATTGCCAATCTGATCACTTTTCCCACCTCCTTTGTTTCAACCCCATTCCCTTCATACTATCCATTCTGCAATTTCATGCTTTCACGCTAACGTCCGAATCTTTATCTTTTATTCTATTACCCATAATAAAGAATTCCCATTAACACAATGAAATAGAACTTGCATGCATATATGCGGATATATCTGATACTACACAATGCTATACGATGCACATATGCCTTGTTTGACTAATTTGATAAATTAACAAGGAAATTTAGGCAGACAGTGATTGTTCAACATTTTTCGATTAGGGAAACTCTTATGCAATTCGGAATAAAGAAGAGAGAAGAGAAGCATGTTAAGAATTGTTTGCAGGATGAATGAATGTGCGTCATTGAAAAAACTGGACATTTAAAAATTGTTGACCCCTACAATAAGCCGTCGTAATCGTTCACGATAATATACATTAACATTTTTATATACTTATTACCCGAGGAATCACTGTTAACCATAGACACCCCCGTTCCTATTTGACCCCCCCCCCTCTATTCCCCCTATTCCCCCCATCCACCCATTCCCCCCATTCCCCCCATCCACCCATTCCCCCCATTTCCACTCCCAACTCCCTACTCCCCACTCTCGACTTACCCTGTCCATTGATCTACTCATCGCGTACAAGTTTTCCCAATAACCGTTACTTGTGCGAATTGTTCTTTATCTTTTTGCTTACCAATAAGCGAAAACAATACTAATCCATCTTTGCATTGGGTTGATCGGTGGAAAATGATGTTACCAATTTAACAAATTTGCAATTTAACAAATGACTCTTGAACTGGATTGTTGTCTCAACAACGAATGCAATTATTGGTGCCGGAAGGAGGCCTTGTCTAGTCGGTTAAATGAGATGCTTATCTTGCATAAGAGATCTTTATGCGTAAAATTTGATCACACGCATAATCCAGCCGTTCCTTGTAAACGCACAAACATCTTCTTTGTTGCAAAGATATCTCACAATCTTACATCGAACAAAAGCTTGAATGTAAGCGATACGTTCAGCAAGAGTAAATTGCCAAGTCCATTATCATGACATAAAGCATATATACGCGATTACACTGTAAAAAGTGATGAACGGAAACACAATTGTTGTTGTGTAAGAATAGGCCTTTGTTGTGGTTAGGGGACCGTACTGGACTGATGCACATCAGATGGGCTGTTGTCAAAGAAAAGTATACGCTTACAAGTGAGAGATATTGTTTTAACCCGAATACTTTGTATATTCGCTTTATCCTCATTTGTAATTTTTTCGGTTTAAGATTTTCTGTCACTCTGTCACTATGAATTGCGCAAGAAAAACCTTACGCATAATTAGTGGTCCCTTCCCAAAAAGTAGAACACGAAACAGCGATACGGGATAGGTGGTCAGTGGGAACAATACTAAGAGAGACGGAATAATCATTTATAGTTAATATTAATTAACGTAATTTGTATGTAATCAATATGCATATTGAAACATGCTTATTAGTTTGTATGATTGTTGGATGATCCCGTAGGTGACGCCACTGCTGAGAATAGTATGTAAATAGTAGGTACTAGTATGTTGTGAATTGTGTTGATGTGTTTGCGCACTGGACTGGGTAATGTAAGATTGTTTTTTGTTATGATTACAGTGCAGTCGAGTGTGTCGCTCTAGATAGGCAAGAATAATACTAAGATTGATTGTCAGCATTATTATTATATGCACCATTTATTTCTTACATCGTCGTATATCCCATATTTGTAGAGATCAGCATTGGCATTAATCCTTATATGGACAGCTGTAGTATGCGGATTACCCATGCATAAAACATTGTTCAAGAATTAAGGTTTGGGGTGTCCGGATTATATTAATTATAGCGGGAATAGTCGAGACAGCATTTCATTACGTTGTGTAATAAATAGTTCATAATATAATATGTTTGATTATATAAACTGAAGTTAGCGCAGCGCTAGCGCATGTTGTTGGTATTGACAATGTTTACATTACACATTTAATAAATAAGAAGAATTGTATCAATCATCAGACCAAAAACATTCTGACATTCCGCTTTGCCTTCGCCCTGTGATGATTTATCCTGTGTTTCAGACTACAACAAAAGACAAACAAAACAAAGTGAACCATTACGCCATGAGGAGTCAGGAGTCTGTTAATCCAAAAACTTCAAAACAAAAGGAATTAACCAATAAATCGATCGTTTCAAAGATGATTGTTCATAAACCAGTGTCTTAATTCTCATTATTTAGTTAATTCAGGCTTTTACTTTATTACTCTAGGTTTACTAAGAATAGTCTGACTTCTTTATGCTTCAAACTATGACCTAACAATAGCCTCCAACTATTTCCAAATTTATTATATTTATTGATATTTTGCGCAAATTCCGTGTTATTTACTAAATAATAATAATAAAAGTTGACCGAAAATGACGACAAGTAAAACTAGCATCTACTCCTCTCTGGATGTCATAAACTGGCGACCTTTTATAATGTGTGTATGGCTATTGACTAATGTCTTTTTACTCCTTATGTTGATATTGAATCTAGTCCAAAATCTTTTTTACAACTGACTTGCGGATTTTGGTTTCGTTACAGCCATCTAAACGATGCTATTAACCATAGTTTATTCAAAGTCCATTATATCTTTTCTTGCTACTCACCGCTTCTTATTTCTTACAACTATTGATAGCCATCCGAGAACTGCAGATGCCAAGTGACCATTTGCATAGGTTTCCTTCGGCTCATTAAGTAACAAGTTCGTGATCAATCATTCGAAGATGCTGTCATCACTGGAGATTGAGCTTTTACTGAACAAGCACCCATATGTGAACACTCAAGGCAATTACTATCACTGGATTACGCAAGTCCTAGTATACGCAGGCACTGGATTACGCAAGTACTAGTATACGCAGGTACTGGATTACGCAGACACTTGGATTACGCAGGCGTATATGCAGCCAGTCGGTACATAACAAGTGGACGCTTCTACTATATTGGGAAAGAGCTCTCATTAATGACGATGTATAAACGAAAATATCAGCATTGAGTCAAATAAATTATTCGGGCCGTTATTTCGGTTGTAAACGCGGGGCGATGACGGATGCGTAACGGCTGCGTGACGGCTGCGTGACGGTTTCTCACACCACTTTATGATTGTATTTAGTAATCATGCCAGATTCGTGTTCCCTATCATGCGTCTAGGCGAATAATGGTGATAATGACAGAACTTCTTCAGAAAGTCAAAGTTACCGGTGCGAGTAATGAGTAAAGATGCTTTGCGTGGCGTTGTATAATCACTCTGTCCATATTGTCTTTGAGCAAGTCAATCTTTCGACAAGGCCCCCACCGTAGATCAGAATATTCAAAGAGTATTATACTTGCTTCATGACGCCAGGGAACTGTCTGATACTAAAACGTTCAATTATGCGTATTTTCACATTATAATGTGAGCGGAAGCAGTCGATGGACATCTCAGCTAACATCTCAGCTTAACTTATGGTGAGGCCATGTCTAAGATTATAACAGTCGTTATCCTAGAACAGCGTTATTCATGCTAAGGTCGGATACGTAGGTAACTTTCTTCGATGCAAACGTATGGTAAAATTATACGAAAGCAGGTTTTTAGTATTAACAACGTTCATGTATTAGGTCGAACAAATTCATTACCGACGCTGAATGTGTAATTCAATCGAGCATAAAATGATTCAAGCTTACCAAGGTCAAAAACAAACTTGCGACAAGTTTGTCGTAATTTTGCCTTAGAACAGGTTTAAATCAAAAAGCTACTGATTATGAAAAAATATTATATTACCACAGATCAAAAAAGCCAAGTTTTGAGAAATGGTTAAAATTAATTTACCAAGGATTTCACAATTTACTGGTCTTGCGGACACGAAACAGCATTAGCCGAAGCTATAATAGAATATTTAGAGCAAAAGGGGCGGTTTTCTTTACTTTAACTGAAAATTTTTTGGGAAAAAGAAAGGTTGGCCTCCTGCTCTGAACTAACCAACCAGCTTTGTATGCCTTAGTTAATTATAATAACAAATATTTGATAATTCTCGAAAATCATTTTGCTTTTAGGAAAATGACAAGAAAGATTATTAGGTTTCATCCTGATCAGAAAATGCTAAAGGATATATTGTAATTTATTGAGGAGAAAAAAACTGGGATAGTTTATTTGGCTCCGGCTTTTGGAGCCGAAGATTTTGCAGTGGCGAAAAAAGGAAAAATTGGTTATTGAATGCCCCCTCGAATCTAATAGCTTATTTAATAAAAAATTTTAGAGTCCCAGAATTAGTTGGTAAACTTATTCAGAAGTCAATCAGTATGTATTACTGATTTACAAGAAAAATTTTAATAGTAAAAAAGACAGAAATTATCCATAGCTATCCTTGCGATTGGCGCGATAAAAGTTTCGTTAATCTAAACAAGAAAAAAGGGAATTACTAGAAAATTGAAAAAGTAATAATTGAACTGAAATAAAAATTATTGATCTAATAAAAAGTGAAGGAATAAAAAGCCAGAATAGTTTGGTATACAAATTAGTTAGCGAATAAAACAACATAATTTGATTTTATGTTTAAAATCACTGAAGTTAGGTTACCAAAAAAACAGTATAGTATTGGAGACAAAACTTGAATTAGGTCATGGAGAATACGTTGATATTTTTGTCGAGCCAACTACGCGGGAGAGCCATGGGTTTAGCTCTTTCAATCGAGTTTGGCTAACCTCTCCTCCTGCTTAAATCGCTGATACAGTGATCTTTATTGCTGGCTTTAAATACACCCACAATTAATCGGTCTGTATAACGCAGGTTCTCGATTGCTCATTACTCTGCAGACAAGCCTTTTTACCTTTATCGACGGGATATTTCGATAGTCCGTAGGAAATCCGGGTTTACGGCTACAGAATCACTGAATATGAAGTGGCCAGGAATAATTAATGTCCAATATATTTGTACAAAATAATAAGCTAATAGCAGTACAAGTGTTCGAAGAAATGTTCAGATTCAAAGAACGAAATCCAAACTACAAGCTGAAAGCGATGTTGGCTAGCAAGACTACCTCAGCTTATATATCTTTCTGTCGTTCCACTAGCTAACTATCTAACTATAGATCTAAATATACGTTGGCATTAATTAATTTACAGTAGTATGTGCCGATAAAACAATGCTTGTAATCACGACACGTGATTCGACTCCACGCGTTAGGAAAATTTTTATTTTTTTTCCAGCCCTCATTTTTCTTTTAATCCTAACTCTTAACTTCTGAACCGCAGACTTTTACATTTACCGCGCCAGTAGGAATAACTTAAGTCTCTCCGCAGATTGAGCACTTTCACTAAAAAACCTGGTTTATTACAGGCGGGGGATTTGAAGAAATCTTTATAGTATTTTTCTAGCTAAAGGGTTCATAATGTCAAGGAACAATGACCTTCCCCTGGAGCGATCTTGTCGCACAAGGAAATAGTTCTTTGCCCGAGCGGGAAGTATGTTTCATCTGCGAGTTGAAGCACAGCATAATTAGCTCTATTGGCATTGTTTATAACCGAGCCCTGCAATTATGTTGAGCGATCTTGTACAAAAGGAAAAATGCTTTTTTGCCTGAATTACAATCTGTCAACAACTCGTCAACTATATTAGATTACTCGTAATATATACCATTCTGTAAAAAGACCATTTTAACATCGATACCCCACAAAACTCGGAAACTGGCTGTTGAAAATCAAATTAATAAGCCTTTAATTTTATTTATATTCCAAAATCCTGTTGTAATGTTTCCTACCGGAATACTTGCGGCAACTGGAGCAGTTATAACCGGATTTCTATTACTATTACTATATAAAGTTTCAAACAACGACTATTTTAATTTACAATTATACACATTGTACTAAATAATAACATTGAAGCGGAAGTCCGATGAGCCTGATGATCATGATAATGATTATCAGGAGAATGAAGAAACATGACAAAAAAAGCAAGATTCGAATAATATATTGAATCGGGCACGTTTAATTAATTTCCATCAGAATAAAGATAATAAACAATGGATATTAGTACCAGCCAATAATCAAACATTAGCTCCATTCTTGCCAAGTAATGAAAGTAATTCAGTTGAAGAAAAGAACTCATCGATAATACGGATAATGTAAATGAGTGTAAATGAGCAACATATATTAACACCGGCTAATAACAAAATGTTAGCTTTGTTTCATTCTTACGAAAACAAAATTTATTCCTAGATGATGATATTATTTCAAGATTTTGAGATTATTGGCCGCGACTTTTGGACTTGCGGACATTGCCAAGACGCTCAATAATCAGAGTAAGTAGCTATAAAATTCTAAGATTCTTTACTTCGTAAAGCTTAGTCAATTGCACCATGATGTAAAAGTATCATACCAACTCGTTTTTATTATGTTAAGGACAAGAAACATTTTTGTTACGAATTAACATGCATAAGCAATATAAAGTAGGCTTTATATTAAGTTTTACGTTGATATTTGTGGCACAACTAACTTAAACTATAAGTAAAGAGTTCATTTGCTTGCGCAATTCATAATTGATACCACCTCTTGCTGCCTTTTTTCACATACCTTTTTTACGCGCTCAACGCATTTCCATTACTATATGTCTAGATAGCTATTAAGCTTTCTTATTATCGACAAAATTGTCAAGCCAAATTAGCTGTAATTTTAACTCGCTGGTATCACTTTTTTTACAACATTTCTTTGGACGAAATATAAGATTAGCTTGTTGTATATCTTGTATTTTTAATAATGCAACAGTTACCTCGATCCTATAAAAAGAAATTTTGGTAAACAAATTTTGTTCATCAAATCATCACGTGGTAACTATAACAAAGCGTGCCACATATTTTCTATAGTAATATAATAATAGTCTTCAAACTACAAAATTACAATGAAAAAATGAACCAACACGGGCCGGCTCAACACCAACAGCGCACGTTTCAAGACGAGGCAATGCTCTGGTATAGGTCACTTCCGCCAGTGACAAAGTTCTTATTCTCCTCTTTTGTGATCGAAGTTTTAATTGGGACAGTGCTTGTGGATTTTCAATATTTGGCGTTCATACCAGGCAATGTGCTAAAGGTGTTTAAGCGGAAGAATGGGAAAGGAGTCGAGGGAGAGGGAAAACAAATAGAATTTAACGCAAACAAGGAACAGAGAAATGGACAATTTACACCTTTTTTACCCGTATTCAATTTATTTTTAATAGATACGATATCCCGAAGCCTGGAGACTATTTACAGCATTCTTCTTCCAAAGCTTTGGATTGAGTTTTGCTTTCCAGCTATATTTTCTATATAGATATTCCTTCGATCTCGAAACGTCGAAATTTGCAGGACGCCCCGCCGATTATGTGTTCTTCCTTCTGTTTGAGGCCGGATTGATGCTTGTATCCTTTCCGTCATATTTGTCATAGTGATTTTGTTGAGCGATCTGTGCTGTAATGTATTTAATGCCTGAGCTAACCAAGAGGGGAAGGTGTTGGTATTAGTAAACAAGTTCAATCTCTATCTTTTTAGTTCAGAGTCATACGTCATCGCGCTCGATTTGTCTATTTTGTTCTTGACCTACAACAATTGATCTTTCTCACTCGCAGATAATCGCTGGATTCTTGATACCAGCCGGATTTGATAGACTATTTTTACTTAACGTCTCGCTGGTAATGGCAATTGTATACACATGGTCACAATATAACAGAGATATGACGGTCACATTCTTCTTTGGCCTGAGATTCAAGGTGCTTCTTTCACTTCCTTCCTTCACCCCTCTTGTCCATCTACTCATTTATATAATGATCATCTATTACAGCTTTTACCTTTCTTTATAAACCTCTCTGCAGGCACTGTACTTCCCTGCCGTTCTTCTTTTATATGAATTTCTGGTTCTCCAGGGTCATGTACCCTGGGATATGGTCCTGGGTATAGGAACTGGTCACGTTTACCATTGGCTTATGGAAGAATATCCCGCAACTGGGGGTCGTCGATGGCTAACCACTCCAAGTATATTGTACAGATTCTTTCCGAGTACAAGTTCGTCATATAGTCGACCATATGGTGCTGCGTATACGCGACCAAGCAGTCGAGAAACGAATCAGAGCGGTCGAGAACATAATTGGAGTGGGAGAGGTTATAGGTTGGGGTAGTAGATTTGCGAAAAAATAAGGCAACGAGGGTGTGGCTTAAGGAGGGTTTAATTAACGTTGTCGTAATCGATTGCATGTTTCCTTTGTATAAAATGTTGGATGGTATACCAAGTTGTATATTATTTGAGCGATGTCTGTTAGGAGAGACTTAAAATACGCTAATCACAACTATTGAACTGGTTTTCGAGTCCATTTCACAGCATTGCAGTCCAAATAGTTTGAGTACATACGGTAATTGAAAATAAATAATGAAATACCCGAGTATTGCATGGAACGAAAAGCTATTGATGGGTATTATCTATTTATTTTGTCACACTGGTGTAAACCATTTCTCTCTACATTATCGTTAACTCTTCCTCGCTCCCACTATATTTATACTTAAAATTTTTTTCTCTTCGTTGCCGATTACTTTGCTGTGAATTGGCACTTTATAGATGCAAATCAAAACACCACCTTTGCCAATCAATTGATGGTAAATGTGAAGCTTGAGTCTTGCATATGACTTTTGTGGAATAAAGCTTTTGAATCCTCGACGGATTTTACCGCTTTAACTGTTTCTCAATCTAAGCATTCGATTGTTTTTTGGTTTTGTCGGTTCGTGTGGATTTCATTGTTCTATGTATTTTCTATGATCCCCCCTTTTCGGATATGTCTTCTATGTTGTCTGAATGCATGTCGCCAAAACGACGGCTTTAAAGAAGTTACTTTACCACGCATACATGTAAAGCTTTACATTTCCTTGGCCGATAAGTTCTCCAGATAAAAAATGCCATATCTATATAATTTTTGTATAATTATCACCTTTTCACTCGGATAATACGTCGAAGGTCGAGTTCCGCTGTGAGTCGACTACAATTATTCATATCTTCGCGTTAGCGGTAACTTTTCCTATGATTGTGACACAACTGTATAACCTCCCAATCATTATCAGATGTGCGATCCATCTTTAAGCTAATCCTCAAAACTCAAAAAGAAAAAAAGTCAAAACACATCTCTTTCCCCGATTTATTACATCATGGCTATTCCTCCAATCGTCGGTAAACTAAAGAAAACAGTTATTTTGGATCTTTCTATTGCTTTGGGTCTTGGAATCGCTGGCGGTTATGCATACTGGTATGGTTATCATGTACCAGCGGTTAAGAGACGAGAGGATTATAAGCTTAAGCTCAAACTGGGGTCTCAGCAATAATTACGAGATAAGAGAAACTGGAATTTTGGACTGAATGATAGAGACATGGGTGAGTAGTGTCGGGGGTCGTTGTTCGAACACAAAGTATAACGTGCTTGGTAACGTGTGGGGAGATATTTGGAGAAAGTTTCTAATAATTCCTTCAACTAGGGTCACTCGTCAATTGCTGTCATTTAACCGCCCCTTTCTTCCATCTGTCTTCTCTTGAAAGTCATCAGTTGTATGGATCAACAAACTATGGTTATGTAAACTCGTAATAAAACAGACGTTGCAATAATATGAATGCCAACTATGAATAATGTATCGCATCAGAGTTTACGAATTTTGTCTCGATTTCATCAATTCCAATAGTTTGCACGGCTTTCGAATGTAGATATCGATAGTCCAATATTATCGATAACACGCCAGTTTCTTGTATAATTAATTGATATCGTTCATACAGCGTATTATTTACTGATCTGATAATGATCGAGCTGTCCATTACCGTATTTGCTTAAGTACCATTCTCATTGACATGCTTATGTTCTAACCATTATCTACCATCCACGATACCTTTCGCATGCCGTTCAATACAATTAATATTTTGTCAGCTTTAGATTATTCCATTTTAGAACAGACGCATGTTTAATAATCCAAACTATTATACAGTATAAGTGTATTTAATATTATATTGTTCATTCCACGGTATACACGTACAATTACAGCGTGTAGTTGAGCCGTCTGGTTTCTAACATACTGAATAATTTGCTTAATAATACTCATACTTGTGTCCACGTTTGAGTAATGTGTATAAATATTAAATAATGAATTGTATCAGAACAATGGGTTTAAAATTTTTATGGTCAAATTCAAATAATTATCGCATTCAATAAATATATATTAATTTGACACATTGTTCTTGCCAATAGTTTTTCTCACAAGAGTCTATCTATCAATAATTTGGTAATGTTATCAGGCTGGAGATTGTTATTCTATATTTAATTCAACATTTTCACTCCTTTGGTTAAAAATTTATGAACATTTATAAAACCAGAAAATCAAAAACTCTCATCTACCTTAATGTTAATTATTGCAGATGTTGTACCTCAGTTGGGGACCTGTCTCAGTCCAGAACTCAGTTGTCTCAGTCCAGAACTGAGACAGGTCCCCAACTGAGGTACAACACAGATATAGTGTGTCACGAAAAACTATTGATAGTTTTGCTAAAACTGTTAGAGTAATAAATGAGCTTCATACTTTATTTAATGGTTTATGAGCAAAAGTTTTATTGCCATAGATTTAATAGTAATAGAGTATTATTTTTTTTTTCACAAATAAATCTCTCTGTGACATCAGAATAAGATCACCATTATCTAACAGGCATTATTAAGTATTGTGAAGATGTGCCCATGAGATTTCAATTTTTATAGGATCTTTATTGACAACTACAGAGAAACTGCTAAAGCTGTTTTTAGACAGCTAGTACATGAGGAAGCATATGCTAACTACATTACTAACTGAATCAATAAAGAAACTTGGCCTAATGCCTGGTGTAAACACAATGTAAGAAGCTAAATTAGAAAACCACAGAGGGAAAAACTAATTTAGCAAGGGAGAAAATAAGTGAGAGGCTATGTCCCACACTTGTGAGCAGGACAGGGAGCAGGAAGGTTAGTGTTGGATTCCTGAGGCCAGTGCCCATGAGATTTTGGGAATGCATAGAAATTTTAAACAATCTAGCAGAATCTCGTGACAAGATCGCCAGGATACTAATAGAAATTTAGCAATTTGTTGGTGACATCATGACGAGATATTTGCAATATTTTCTATTTTCTGATTGTAAATGTCACATGGTTATCAGCACAATATCCTGCAAATCTCATCAAGACATTTTTAAAAAATGCAAGTTTCTGTAAAGTTGGCATAAGATATTTTGGTCAAGAAAACATATCTTACTTACTAATAGCATTTAAAACCCAAATCCATCAAACTTTTGATAGCTTGCAGGCCCATGGTGTGTACATTCTCACGAAATAATATGATTCTTTACAGAAACTTGCATTTTTTAAAAATGTCTCGATGAGATTTGCAGGATGTTGTGCTGATAACCATGTGACATTTACAATCAGAAAATATTGCAAACATCTCATCATGATGTCACCAACAAATTGCTAAATTTCTATTAGTATCCTGGCAATCTTGTCATGAGATTCTGCTAGATTGTTTAACTTCATAAAATTTCCATGCATTCCTGAAATCTCGTGGGCACATCTTCACAATACACTAAAATTAGAATCCTCATGGCAATCTCATTACATGATGCCTGTTGGACAGTGGTGATCTTATTCTGATATCACAGAGAGATTTATAAAAACTACAGGTTTCTGTAAAGTACTTATGTGTAGGTTCATGTTTTCTTTTTATTTTGTGTTCCAATAGTAAAGCAAGATGAAAAAAGTAAGTTAGTGGTGATAAATTCAATTTGTGTTTTGGAGACACATGCACCAAGTGAGAATAATGAGGTGGTGGGCAGACTGCAATGAAGCATTAATAGAAAGGCATTATTTAAAGCTGTCCCCAATGCCTAAGTCAAAGTATCTGCCAGAACGGCTGCCAACAGCATGTTCTCCAACTTGGCCACTTGTGCCTGATGTGCCACCCCTTGATTTTGCCAGAACTCTGTCTTTCTCCTCGGTGGCCTTGTCTAGCTTGCCTTCCGCCTCCTTCAAGCTCTCCCACAACCCTTTTAATAATTGATGCATGCAGGAGGGCAATGCGAAATCTGAGACTATTCTGTTAGCAGAGCACTAAAGTTTCCCTTGTATGCTTATGCTTTGAACTACAACTTGCTGCTACAACAACTACCAGGAGTTATGTAAATACCAACTGTCTTGGCTGTCAGTAATACTGTATATAACAGTTACATTACCATGTGAGCTTCCCATTACAGTACCTTATGAGAACAAGCTGCATTACTAGTCATGAAGAAATGTGCTTCTGACTAACCTCTTTCATTATTACCTTCGCAATATGATGGTATATTGAGAAATTGGGACGTTATAGTATATACTGTATAATAAGTATATTATAATGATCTCGAACGCGAAAAATCAATTTTCGTCGTCAAGCAGCATTAAGACAACAACCGAGAATCCAATGTTCATGAAGCTTATACGTTTGGTAAGCATAACTGTTGCCAACGTGTGCGCAATGAGTTCACCCATAATATTATGTACGATTTGAATTTGGATATACCGCTTGGCTTGATTATTTGAAGACGCGAAATCAATTTTCGTCGTCAATCAGCACCAAGACAACAACCGAGAATCCAATGCTCATGAAGCTTATACGTTTGGTAAGCGTAACTGTTGCCGCAATGAATTGACCCATAATATTATGTACGATTTGAATTTGGATATATCGCTTGGCTTGATTGTTCGAAGACGCGAAATCAATTTTCGTCGTCAATCAGCATTAAGACAACAACCGAGAATCCAATTTAAATTTCTTTATTATTAAGCAATAAAGCAATAAATGTTAATTAAGCAGGTCTACAATATTTGTTGACGGTGTTATTTGTCATTGCTATTTTCATCTTCATACGTTTTCTTCACTAAACTGAATAGGTAACCTGTTCTTCGGTTGTAATAGCTAGTTACATCACATTCAGATTAAATCTGTTTGTGTTTCATGAATATGTAAATTTAGAGAAAACAGAGGACGAGCACTAAAATAAAAACATAATAGCTCCAATCCTGTAATTGACATAATTTTAGGTTAATCAAAAAACAGAATTATTCATGTGGGAAAATGTGACTCACTTGAGGATCAGTAACTTTTTGTTCTAAAGTGTCATGTTTTTTCTCTCCAGGAAAGCCCATTTTTTATTGACGAGATCCAGTTTATCTGCAAATATTTTAAACCCCCAATCTATTCTTTCTCTTAATGTTTCGTTCATCATTGTTATTTCCTAAAAAATCAAGACGTTCGGTTATTATGTGAAACAGGTGGCATCATTTAAGGTTACTGTTCTTATCTGGATAACGTAAATTATCGTAACTATAGCGCCAATAAATTTAATGGCATTAACAACATTGGAAGTGAACTCTAAATATATACAAATTTGTTAATGTGTTGACTAGCGAAGAAACGGTGCAGTAACACTTTCTTACCACAAGTTTTTTTTTGCGAATTCCTGCATTCCTGCCTGCTGTTGTAGATTATTGCGTGTTTGGTTATCTTCTTGTTGTCCCTCTATTTGAATAACTTTTTGGCTCTCAATCAGTAGTTTAAAAAAAGTAGGCATTTTATAATTAAAATTTTTTGTCGGATCTTAAAAATAAATATCGAATCAAACCTTTTGATTTCAGTATTTATATGTAAAACCGAAATACGTCATTGACAAACCGCAGTATACGTCATGAAAAAGTGAGGTATGGTTTTTTCCAGGATTTCGAGGACCTTATTAGCATCACGGAAGGTGGACAACATAAAATTTCAGCGGGGCTTTTACCAAGGTCAATGTCGTTTATTTATTTCTGACACAAACCCACTATAACCCTAAAATCCTCTTCACGTTCTTGTGAGTCCTTGGCTGTTAATGAGATTCGATATTCAGTCCTGCGCATTAGAGTCATGTGCATAGATAGACATCACATGAAAATCATAAGGTAAGCTGTTAAACGGATGAGTCTTATTGCTTTTTAAAACCACATCTTAGTTAGCACAAGGGACAACGATCTTTATCTTTTGTTTCCGGTTCGGAGTGAAGGTTACGACCGCACTAGGTTGAGAAGGGGCTGTTAAGCACGAAGGACGTCCGAGACATAATACTTTGTTTCCGGGCCGGAGTGAAGGTCACGACCGCACAGCCTACCTTACAGTGCTGTCCGTGCAAAATCTAATTACTTTTCGCTAAATTCCATTTCTCTGTTTTGCCTTTTTAATGAACAATGACCAAAAGTTTCTGTAAAAAATTAAAGCAACGTGAAGACAAAATAAACTGGCTACTGCATAGCGAAAATTCTACGCTTTTTGCATTCTATCGTTTTACGGGTGCTTCCAATAGATCAAGTTCTCGATCGTCTTAAAACGTGATGACCCAGATATTTCGAATAAGCTAAATCGATCATGTATAAATACAACGTATGTAAAGTGCATTTACAATATTTGTTATCCTTGCCCTAGCCACTTTAACTACTATATAATTAGAGCGGAGAATACAAAAATCATTGGGAAGATTGGAAAAAGGAAAAATCGAAAGTATGTATCATCTTTACGAATGTGTTCAGAAATATTTGTTAACACTTTTCACTATATACAACAGAGCCAGATAGTGTCAGATGCAGTTGAAATAAACCTCAAATACATGAGGGATTTAATTCTACATTTGATGAATCTGTCAGAGAGCCTTCAAAACCCTTCAAAAAACGGAAATTGTCTATGCGCAAAGAAGGCCTATTAGATGAATTTATAGATACAGTCAAACCTCAAAAACCGATACTGCAAAAAACCATAACTCCCAAAACCGATACTTTTTTCAATTCCTGTGCAATTTATATGTGATAAATTCCTCGTAAAACCGATAATACACATGATATAGATACGTGTATCGTGATTGACCAATCACATAGGTTTGACTGTAACGACAATATTGAAGAATCTCAAGTGGAAAAGAAATTAGGAAACTGATCGGATTATGATGCATTGGCATTCATATGTTACAGTCGGATGGTCTGGGTTTGGGAGAGCGATTAATCTTTCGCGTAGGGGTGTTCTTCCGATCGAAGGTTATTACCAGATTAGCTTCGTGCCACCGCAGTTAAGAATCTACAATGACCTAAATAATTAAAGTGCGCGCTTCTTCACTCCCTATCCAAGAGCTTCGAATCACTTGTAATTCCAAATAAGGGTACCCACAATATAAATAAAATAACAACAACAATTATTCTACTGCGGGAATAAATTCTATTTAATATTAAACAGGGCTATCTTCGATTTGGTATTTTGACTAGACAAATTCTGTCACCTGTCTGTCTCAAACAATATTTGTTTAAGTAACAATTAATAACTCTCGTTCCTCAATTAAGAGTACTAGATCGACAGATAATTTATACAGCTTAATATTAAGTGAGCCGTTTATTAATATCCGGTTAAATAATTAATATTAATATTGCAACGATGAAAGAAGTAAAATTTCGATTTCAAAGGGAATCGTTTATTTGACATTTTATTTCGTGGAATAGGAAATAATATGAACAATATTAACAACATTAACAACATGAGAATTCGACGATGTGATAAGGGCTGCTTATATAACTAGTGATTCCCAAAAATCGAAACAAAAGTTATCAACATAGAAATTTTCCAAGAACTAATAAATTCTAAGTTAACTAGTGGTGTTGATACTAATTATAATGCTGATGCCCAAAATACAAAACGGCGGTGCCTCTCCCCGATATAACAAATCAAAGGACCTCAACAGTCGTAAAAAAACTATTTTGCAATGGTAAATTATAAATTAGCCGATGATGCAAACCGACAAATAAATCCTCATGTACGTACGTATATTAGAGAATAGGAGACTTTCCTAAATGGGTGGTCAGAATTTGGTGAAGTCATAATAGTGTTTTCAAATGCATCCTTTTCTGACTAATTAATAAAATCTTTTAGTGTATTTGACGTAACATTTGAAGAGATTTATATTTGCCTACCGATAGTACATCTACCAGCCAACCACAAATTTCTTTTGGTAGAGTATCGACATTATCAGTCTTCATTATTATACATTGTTTGTTGACATTTACTGACCAAATATTGCATAGTTTGATCGCAAAGTGTTGGCTTTTGCGGCGTTGTTATCCCTTAAACCGTCTAGCGGGCAAGCTTAAATTAATTTTGACCAGTTTTTGTGTAATTGCTTGTGATTTACCTAATCTCTTTTCTAAACCAAAATGAAAGTGTAGCGATAATCCAAGTTTTATACCACAAAAAAGAAATACTGTTGGCACATTCTCTATGTCCCTAGTAAGAAATCCCCCCCCACAATATATCATGGAAAGGTATGTCCTCTGCAGTCAGACAAAATACATTACCTTCAAGTTCAACTTCCAATTTGCTCTTGAAACTACAGAACAATATACTGATAAGGATGAAGAATATGTACCTCTGTCAACATCTCGTCATCTCATAGACGATCTAGTCAGACATTGCAGAGGATGGAGAAGAGGACACCTAAAGTTAATCTTCGTAAATTATTCAGCGTACTAATCTTAATCAGATTTCTGGCTCACCAACAACCCTTTTTCAAAGAAAAATAATACAACCTGCCAATCTTTCGATATCAGCCTCGCCATGTCTCCCTCTGCTCCATTGACGAGAAATCTATCGATGTTCATTATTTGTAAAATCTACGAAGTTGGATCTTCACTGGAGATATCCCAAAAGCGACCAGCATTGCGGATCAGTTTGCTTAAAGTAGTCCATTGCGTTTCCACTTATTATTTCTTATTCACGAAGCAAAGAAAAAAAGGTTTATTTCAGGTATAGGTATTGCGAAAATGTGGATACGTTTACGGTAATTGTCACGCGCAAATAATAATCACATGACTGATTATTAGTGCATCTTTCATCCAACTATTGATATGTTACAACCCATCCGGTGCATGTACTATGCCAATAACTGTTTACATATATCATGATTTAGTTGGAATGCAATTTCTTCTCACGTACATATTAATGCATTTTATCGCGTATTAAAGGCAATATTGTCGAACAAATGTTATACTTTTAGAAGAAAATATTATGTACTGTGTTTTTCAGTACGTGGCTATTTTTATATACCATACTTATAAGATTATATGCACGATACATGTAAGTATCTTAATCAAGATAGTTATAACTAATAAATTGGAGGCTTAACTTTGTTCTGTTGACAGCTATTACAACTATGGTAAATTCTAAGATTACAACATATCGAATTAAAAACAAAAGAATTCTTATTCCAAGTGTTTAATTTTAGCACAACAAAGCCAGTTTTTTCCCCCGAGGATGACAAAAACAATAATTTGGAAGTTATGCACGAACGGTTGTTTCGATGATTGGATCAACAAATTCGGAAACGTAACTGTCACAGTCTAAAAGTTTATTTGAGTTTGGCAAACACCAATGACTGTTTAGTACTAATCGAAAGTTTGATCAAACGGTTATTTTTGGGACATACAAACTTTTAACCTTAAAATATTATTAATGTTAACAGTATCGTTACCGTTTAGAGCCAAATTTGGTAACTGACAACATACTATTAAAAAAGAGCTCCGTTCCATTTACCAAGTTAAACCGGACTTTGCCGTATGTATACCATTTGCTATTCGATTCATTGTTCGTAAAAGCGAAGTATTCTCGCCAAATAGCTAATTTCAATTTAATTTACATTCCAAAAGCCTATATTAGACTGACCATCATCGTGCTAACCTAACACAAACGCAATCTTTTTGTAAAGTGCCAGAGTCATTGTCATATAAATAGAGAGCGTCTGGCACCGCTATAAACCAAAACACTGAAACCAAATGGATTCATTGAGTTTCTTTGATTCTTCAATTGGAACCTCTGATTTAATTTTTTTCTTTTCAATATTGCTTATAACATATATCGGTTACTTTTATTTTAGTTACCTTACACGAGAAAACCCACTCCCCGGTCCTCTTCCCTTACCTTTTGTTGGCAATATTATTGACAGAGGTTTCGACAATTTCATTGAATACACAGAGCGCATGCGAGAAAAATATGGAGACATGTTCGAAATATACTTTGGGCCAAAAAGGTTTATTATGTTAAGTAAATACGAACACATTGCTAGTATGTTCGGCTATTCATTAAATTCAAAATACATGAGACGTGTACCGCGTTTGGCTGGATTAGAAGAATTGGATATTGCAGGGAAAGGCGTTGCATTAAACCATAACGTAAACACTTGGAAGTATAACCGACAATTTATTTCGCGATCGCTACTTGCACCAAGCTTTTCGGAGTATGCTGCTATTTGGACACAACGCTTGGTCAAAGAGATGATGGAGTTTTGGAAAGAAGCATCAAATGACGATGGCTGTTTTGAAACCGACCTTGTAGAATGGGCTCATAGATTTACAACCGATTCTATAACCCATTTCACGACTGGGAAAAGAATACACGCTGTTGAAGCACTTCATGTCGAATTGTTGGCATCAAAAAACAAGAGACTCTCCACTAATAATTTAACAAATGCTACCAGAATCTTTAAAAGCATTAGAACTTTAGTCGTTGGGATTTATTTCTTTATAATTGTTCCCTCATGGATGCGAAATTATCTGCCGTTTCTCAGCAATACCACCAAGAACTATTTAGAGAATCGTGATTGGTTGTTTAATAAACTTGATGAAATTATCAAACAACGAAGAAGAGAAATCGAACATACACCTCGAGACCAACCGCTTAGGCTTGATATGCTGACTTCGATGATTACTATAAACACGAATCGTAATATTCGCAAATTTGATGAACATTGCAAACCTTTGACTGATGAGGAAATTCGTGGAACGTTATGGGAAACATGGGTCGCCGGAATGGATACGGTACGAACATAATGACCAACTTTTTGAAAATTTAACAAATCGAAACAATAATCAAATTATGTTTCATTTTTTTAGACTGCCAATCTGTTCACCTTTATTGTCTACCACTTGGCACACTATCCTGATATTTTGAAACGACTACGTGAGGAATTGGACCAATTCTTTGAAAAGTTAGGCGATCGTCAGCTTGATTACAAAAGTTTGTCGGAATTAGTCTATACCGAAGCTATTCTCAAAGAAGTATCTAGAATTCTTACACCAGCACCTTACACGGCGCGAAACAGTACTGCAGAAGATATTCTGGAAGGTCGTGTATGGCCTGAAGAGACACAATATATCATAAACCTTCATGGCATAAACCACAGCAAAGAATTATGGGATAAACCCGAAGAATTCGATCCCGACAGATGGCTTAATAATACAAAAAGTGAAAAGTTGATGCCTTATGTGGTATTTGGAGGAGGCCGCCGTGTTTGTCCTGGCAGAAAATTGACTATTATAGAACTTAAATGTTTAATCGCTTTAATATACCATAAATTGGACATTGAATTGGTTGATGAAAAAGCTCCTTTGAAAACCAGGTTCATACTTCTTAGAAGTTTTTACGACTTACAAGTTCGAATTAAATCCAGAAAGATCGATTAAGTTAACAGTAAATACTTTATTATTATTATTAGAATTTGGTTTGAATTATAAATATGCAAATAAAATGTTAAATATAATTATTTCTCTACGTTCGAAGACGGTTTTCGAAAAGGATATTTTGAGAGAATGACGAAAGTTTTAAGGAGAACACAATAAATGGACGTGTCCAATTACCATCTTGGTCAAAACCACTCGTGTCGTCTCACGTATCACAATACTCTTATAACTTAAAATTTTGGCCGTGACAAGCAGACTGTACTTTTTTACGTACGGAATATTGCCTTTATTGGAATGCTGTCTATAATAATGAAAGGTAAGAATTCATGACGTCATAGTTATGCGCAGAAATTGCCTAATATTCCATAAATGCATAAATTAAAATGCACCTTTAGTTAGATCGGGATGTCACACAAACCGATTTTAACTTTTTAGCTGATTAAGTTCCCTCACAAGAACGTTAGGGCTTTGAAGTTTGATAATTATTTGATCCGTAGATCATAGCACTCTTTACATAATGAATACGCAGACTTTAGGTTAGTCTCATGAACGATTTCTAGGTTTTCATAGTAATAATTGTCTATTCAATACCATTACCGTCTAATTCCTTGTCACTATTCAAAAGATCTAGACGTCCTTCAACCGCAGCTCCAACCACAAGTTCAAGACCAACACCAGCATACGCTACAAACACAGGTAGCAGAACAAACCCAGGAGAAACCGGCAAGATTTCGAGGGTTCATTGCCGGCATTACTTCAGGTGTTACTAAACTATGCGTTGGACATCCATTTGGTAAGTTGTGATTAATATGATCCGAGAAAGAGGATTATTTTTATAGCTTGTTTCGCCATTTCAGATACTGTAAAAGTACGATTACAAACATCCGGTAACAATGGTCGTTTTCACGGAGCGATTCACTGTTTGATGGCTACAATACGAAAGGTAACGTGTTGTCTCCGAGGTATCATTATCAGACATCCAAAATAGCTAATTAAAGGATTGACTATTAAGGAGGGCTTTTTTGCACTATATAAAGGTTTGCTCTTTAACACATTTCGACGTCAACCCAAGTCGCAGGCATGTAATCACCCTATATAAATGTGCTAATAGGTGCAACACCTCCATTAATTGGATGGATGTTTATGGACAGTATAACGTAAGGCTTCAGATTATAAATGTATGGTTATATAATATGTAAACGACACTAATACATAATCCACATATTATAAACAGGCTTGGATCTCTTCATAATTTTCGGTTATTTCTAAAGGGCAATGATCCATCCGCGCAACTAAACCTCTTCCAACACGCATTAGCTGGGTTTGGTTAGTTTTGTTATCACTGAATAATTAAATAAACGTATACTTTTACATTTACCATTGGTTCTGCTTTTATATAGGTTCTGGTATGGTAGTGTCTTGTATCGCTACGCCGGTGGAACACATAAAGGCAATTATCAATACGGCCGTACTCTTGTCTCTTATTTCTCTCAATCAGAATATACATGAAGACTGCATTTGTTAAATAATCAACATTGACTAATATTATTTATAGGCAAGGTTGCAAATTCAATACGATGCAACGACAAAAACGTATACAGGTCCGATCGACTGTGCTCAGAAATTAGTAAGTTGAGTGAGGGTGCAAGAGGAGTTAGAGGACTATCAGTGAGAGAACTAAGCACATTACGGATTGATATTACAGACTATTAACTATTGATTTTCATGATGGATGTGTAATCTTGGACGAAGATACGCAATAATGGAGTGTTTGGGCTTTGGAAAGGAATGGGAGGAACCCTACTTCACAGGTGTATATAATTTTCGACGGAGATATTTTGCAGAATCTGGATGCTTTTGTTCTTCTAGAAAACTCCCCACTAACGCCCGATAAACGTCCTCAGGTCATGGTTCAGCGTATTATGGAGTTCATATGAAGTAAGCTCTCAATAAACATCCTGGAGTTTTTGTCTTTTCGTAATCTAACTAACCACTTTCATGGTCTTGAAAAGCTTTACTCCTCATACTTGCGCAAAACGGGTTTAAGTGAGCCAATAATCAATGGTCTTGCTGGCGGGATGGCAGCCAATACATTTTGGCTATGCGCGTATCCTTTTGGTGAGTCTGAAAAGTGCGAGATTAGAATGACAGAACATGACAAGTGTGTATTAATTCACAGTCTTATTAATAGACGTCGTGAAGAATCGGATCATGACACAACCCGATATCAAGCCGCTTCAACACCCCAGCTGGATTAAATGCTTCAAACATCTTTACATTACAGGTGGGCGCTTACGAACAACTATTCTTTAACCGTGAATAATTAACTCATCATGTTTCTTGTCTTGTACACGCGATAGAGGGTTTCTATGGCTTTTATCGAGGATTCATGCCATGTTTACTGAGATCGTTTCCCACAAATGCGGCGGCTATTGCCGTTTGGGAGGCAACAATGAGGTCACTGAAAGCTATTGGTTATTAATGAAAAAGATGACGCCTGATCGTATTATAAACAGCAAAGTTGCCCATAGAGGAATAAAACGGAACTAAATCATATGCAGATATTGGGTACTAAGATGGAGGGTAAAACCTGCACACTACAAAACGTCTCGTTGACAACAGAATTCTAACTAAACAATGTATCACATTTTATGGTTTGTATCCGACTACCTCTAGATCGTAAATTGTATGCTCTGCTCTATGCCTGCAGTAATTCCAATAATTATATGTTTTCGCGACATTATCCTAAAATACTCCTAATACAAGAAGGCGGGAGAAGAAGATTTTTAGTAGAAATGCCAAATAGAACTACAAGTTTGAACTTTGCATTCCCTCATATCGATTTCACTTCGACATGATTGTGAATGAGATATGATTCAGAGAGCAACAATATAATATACCTTTGGGAATTGGATTTGAATGAAGCATTTACTTTTTGGTCATTGCAAATGAATTTATGAAGGAATATACAGATTTAAACCCACTAGCCACAAACTTCCTGCGACAATCTTGTTTCAGTAAACGCAATTGCTAGCAGTTTATTGATAAAAAAATTAGAACTGTTCCAAGCCCCTCACTATAAATGACATTTGATATTCACATACGGCTCATTATATACAATCACTCCTGCCGAACCGGTAGTACTCAACTTTTTGAACGACTCTTGAACTCGAAAAGTTCATCGAATGGAAGTCTTCAATAAATTCGTAAAGATTTAAAATATAGATGGTGAGATACTAAATTATATTAGGTGCTGCATTTTCAATGAAAGAGGCTTACACCGGGTCACCATTTGTATCATATATCGGTGTTACTTCTATTGTAGGTCTGCCTACGCACCTAAGGAACAGGAATGAAGATTAAGCGTTAGAGTTCAAACTTCATTGGCTGTGTTGACTCTTAAAGTTTCATTCTTACCGTTTGAAGATTCTAACAAATGGTACACAGACAATTTTTTTTCCAGTGAGATCACATTGATACTGTGTTATTTCAAAGTACTTGCATTTGGAACCTATAGTCGACATCTGACAAAGTGTAAAGTGTATGGATATAATATATTATTTGTCTAGAGTATATGATATTGTGTAATTCCATGTCACACAAGATGGTCATAAAGCAAAAAACCGCCGATATTAAAGCGAATTTCTTTGCGTCGTGATTGAGGATCCATGTGTAGAGGGATGCTTAGTATTTTTGTTACAGATGAATAGAATTGTGCAAAAAGCCCATGAATACCATGTTCAAGGAAAATGGCAACTGAAAATTATCGGAATCAACTTTATGAATTTAGCGTTATTATTATCTAAATTTATGAATAATGTGAATGCGGAATGCCAGTTATGAATGATTCAATCTCTAGATGCGATGAAGTTGGTTCAATATAATGGTTTTTTCTAATAAAATTGGGCTCGATATAATGACATTATATAGCGATTTACTGTATTAGTATTAGTATATAGAATTTTCGGAATAACGTTAATATTTCAAAACAGTTGAAAAAACATTTTCAATTAAGCGCGATTCTTTTAAGAGGAAGCAATTAAATTTCAATCTATTTCGGTTTAAACGGTTAGACGATTTGTTCATTGACAAGTTAAGACGCTCTATATTCACCTGCTCTTCGGGACTTCGAGAAATTAATTCTTAATCCCGCTAATAAAGAAATCACTGATATAATAATGTTTCATGTGACCAAAAATAATCCCTATTATTGTGATAGGCTTACTTACCCGTCACCTAGTGATTTTATCAAGAGAAAAGGTGATGCAATTAATGCAATTTTTCAGAATAAAATGAAATTCTCGCCAACCAAGTACGATTGGTTTGAATGAAGGATTAAGGAACCGCAACCTCCACTGGCACGTGAAAATGTTGTTGGTCAAGATTAAAGCAGAATATGGTTTGCTTTATACTGTACACTTTCAATTGGTTGGCACCTGGGAGAGAGTTTATGTTCAGCTTATAGATGACAACTTTGTTAATGATCGGAATGCATAAAAATCTTATGTCTGCTTTCGATAAAGTGTCGTTATTATTATCATTAGTATTTACACATAACTAAACCATTTCAGAGGAAGAATACTGTAAGCAACGTGGCTTGTAACAACTACAGCGCCTTGTAGCTAGATTGGACATAATAATAACACATCAGGCTAGCGTGAATAAATGTATGAGTTTTCGATTCTGTGTTTGCAATTCCACATTACGTGAATTATGTGCAAAATAGGTTAAGAATGTTCTATTTGTGTTTATGTATCGAACACGTCATATAAACTCGGCTTCGCTCGTGGATGAGAAGGCGTTGTTTATGTTCTCTAGAACGGTTTGTGAGAGAAATCTCCCAGAACACAATTTTTTGTCCCTTATTTACCGTAAGAACCATGTCTGAATGAGAACAGCAGCTTTCTAGCGGTCCCGGCTGGAGACCCGTCATCTTTAGGGGCCAAAGTAGAATTTTAACGATTAATGATACTAGCGATATATTTTATTCAGTATCTTACAGATTAACGTAAATCGATATTACAATCACCCGCGATAACTTAAACCATGTCAGTTGCATATTATTATAAGTGTTAATGAAGTCGGCGAGGCCCAAGTAATAAATGTAAAACAGTATTATTATTATTATTATGGTAATGCTGGCGTTTAAGATGGCTTAATGAGAGATATCTTATCAAACTCTTTCGGGATGTTTCCATTGGCAATTTTACTGATACAAAACTAATAATATAAGCAAAGCAAATGTTAACAGTAGGCTGTTCAGAAGAAGAAATGAGTTTGATCTCGTCATATTATGTTTGTAAATTTGGAGTCCACAATGAAGTCCATTTTTGTTGTCTGACGTGCCATAAATCGAGACTATTAATTTTTTGAATCTATCCTGACGTATCATTCTAGAACCTGAACTATTTGGTAAAGAAATCATCGGAGCAGTTTGTTCTTCAAAATATTCTTCAGTGAGATATTGAAGATCTAACAAAGAATGTGCGCATCGTCGAAAACGATTCCACCATCAATAGCCAACACAATGTTACTGTAACATGAATATTATATCATTATTAAAGATAAGTGCGTTTATTGTGGAACTCGTCTCGTTAAAAATACAGTAAACTGTAACATGTGTGTACAATCCAGTTCAGTTGTAACTGAAATCAATATAAAATATCATCTTCAGGAAATCGTAGAATATAAATACATTTGTGTTGGTATAGCATACTGTATATACACTTTTACATAGCACTGATCAAAGCAGCAATCCCCATAATCACCATAAACCAAATCTGGCTACCCCATCTCGCCACAGCAAGCCTCTCAGCCCCGCCATAAGCACTACCAGTTGGTTTGGGCCCAGACGTCGCTGTTTGATCATATCCAGAGGCATTCCCGGCAAGAGCACTACCTGCTTGGCATGTTGCTCTAATCTGTTCCACAGTTGGTGGCACAGAAGTGTTCAATAAGGTATTCGTCTGTCCAGTCTGCTGAAAACAATAAAGACATAATGGATACACCTTGAGAAATGTATCGCCGCATGCACATTTGAAAGCGTTGAAAAATCCAGCAGGATCGAATATAGCGTTCCAAAAGTTCTGAAGTATCGCCGAAGAGCGGATGCATGAATCAAACGTTGAATAGTCTTTTTGGCATGCTACGCAGGAGGGTATTGATGGGTCAAAATAGGGTGTTGATTGAGACAGTGTGCCCGGAAGAGAGATTAAAATGATGATAATGATTAGGATAGAAAACGAGGGACGGGAGAGAAAGAAATGAGGAATCGATATATTATTGAACGAAAGGCGGAGCGATCGGAAAGATGACATCTTGTTTGGAATCATGCAATTGAGGAAAAAGGGGTTGTAAAGCTACGAAAATTCTGTGAATAGGTACGGAGAGGATGACAGATTGGATGAGAAGTTGAATAGAGCAGCTACCGTTAGATGCGACAGTCGTAGCAAGAACAACCAGACAACCGAATAAATGAGTGGGTTGTTGGACAGCAAATAGACGGCTGTTATGAATAGCAGTGGGACATACAATTGGTCTTTGATATCGTTGATGTGACTCCAAGCTTTCGTTAATATGATGACAAGATGTTTCAATGATCAAGAATCTTCCCGTAATTCGCAATTATCTTAATAACAACTCCTCCGATATCAATGATCATTAAATAGTTCCGGTAGCTTGACGACTCAATCTCGTATCCTCTGGGAATGTGAAGAAGATTAAGGGGGGAGAAAGCATGAGAGAGTCAGGTTAAAAAGGTGCAATACTACGCGTAACCGTTAATGCCTTATTTAGAAAGTCTCATTAAGGGGGGGTGACGGTATACTGTATTAGTATGTTATTATTATGTGTTACTAATACTCACTAATACTAAACCAGATGTGTTTAGCGTCATATTGTACACACGTTTCAGATACGGAGTATGATTGAATCAAGGAATCCGACTTATCGAGAGGATTTAAATATGAAAAACAAAGTACAGAGATTTTTCCGACTTATTGAGTTTACCTATACAAGCAAATTGGATAAACTCGTGCTTCCAAACTTAGCATCAGCAGCTTAATACTCCTTGAATAGCGATGATTTTCGGCATAAGAGCATTCCTCATAGTACTTAAGCTGCTTAATTTGTTCGATTATGAGCTTTGTTGGTATTAACTTGGAAGGAGCCATTGAATATAATAGGTTACTTTACAGGAATCTTTTGAGTTGCAACCAACTCAGTAAAGGTAATTGACGGATGGCAGTGGTTATAATATTAAGTGACTGCTCTAATTTTATTTGGTCACTCTTTCTGATACCTCTTGGACCAAAGATAACAATTATACCACGTATTTGCATAAGGTAAGAAATTAAGAATCAAGTAGTTTACTGCATTATGAAAGCCTACGACTGCATAGAATGTCAATGTCTTGCATTTAATCAATAAATAAGTAAGATCTATTACCTAGCGTGCAATTCTTAACCTTAAGACAAGTTAGTTAAAATTTCTCATTTAATTTCTCATCTTTGAAATAAAAAAGTCGGGTAAATCAAGATGATAAAAAATATAATAGAATTGAATCGACATTGGCACAACTTAAATTTACATAGAAAAGAAGTCTATAATTTTAGTCCCTTGACAAGTATTGTATTGGTGTTGGAGATTTCAAAAAAAACAAACAACTCACTATTGTCAACTTGTATTATGTAATAGGTAATTAACAGTAATTTTTGTATTGTTTTGATAATTTTTCGGAAAAAAAAAAACAAACCAAAAACATATTTTCTAATAATGTGAATTTTAATTGTTCGTTATCGTTTCGAAACGTATAGTATATTCTAATGGTAATACGGGCAATAAAATTTACTAACAAATCGCCAATACTTTTTTGTACAAAATTGATAGTAGTAATTTTTCCTGGTTACGTAACTAGAATTTACTCAGTATTCGTGCTTTTATGTAAGCCTATTATTATATGCTATACTATTCGTTAATTATTTTATTTACGCAAATATTGCACGTGTTTGTTTATAAAAAAAATCAGCAGATTGGAGAACAAACGAATTGACACGTGTAACACTTAAAAAGATAATTGACGAAGGGGATGATCAGTTATTTGATTTTCATCAGGTATTAGTGTTAACGTATGTATCACGCGTTTAAATCGACCAGTGTTGTAACAACCGCATTTGTTTACTCATATAGCTAACTACGGAATACCCGGAGATATTAATTAAAAAGACAAAATAATATTAATAGAATTAATAAAAATTAGGAAGAATTAAACTAAATAGAGTTAGCAGTAAGTTCCCACCATCTACGTATAATGTTTTCTTCAAAATGGTTGGTTCCACGATGAAATTAATGTTTTGAATTCATCCAGAAGTAACAAGCCATTGAAAGGGGTCCAGCTCCCATCTTCTGATCTTCTGCTTGTGAGAAAAAAGTCTTAAACTTCAGTAGTTGACCCGTTGTTCAAAGAAAAGGAAGCCTATCCGCAGGTAACCTTCTAGGGGCACCTCGGCTTATTAATATCTAACAATAAGGTTATCAAATATTCACTTACGTAACGTTTGTGTTTAGTAAATGAACCGTTTAAAGCGTAGCCAGGTCGCATATGAAACAGCTTATGCGATTGGGTTGGGAATGAATTTTATTTAAATTAGATGATGGCACAAAGGCGTACAATGTAAGTAGTACAGAATTTGTAGCTAAATTAGTAGACGCGATATAATATAAGGAGCATAAAAATTCCATTGTTAAAGATTTTTGCTGTGTAGCCGCGTAGTGTTGTTAAGGCGTTTAGGTGTGCTATTTATATATCAATAATACGTTTAATAGTTTATAAGTAAATATTAAATATTCACGCTAAATAAAGACTAAGACCAAGTGGTGAAAATAATAAGTCATCCCCACACATGAACGAAATTATACTCATTCAAACAGCAGGCACGAGGAAAAAGTCGGAAACGCTTCCAATTGACGAATCACAAGTCATACCCCTTATTAATTATACTTTCCTTGTTGCTAGTTGCTGGCGGCAGCGCTATCACTGAAAGAGTCGCTTTCTTTTTAAAGAATTCAGATGGGATTAAGCTAAAAATTAAATCACTCTAAAAGGAAGTTACTTAAAACTAGCATCCTAAACAACAACAATAATAAAGCGTTCTGATTGTACGTTGACTAAACTAAATCAGATTGCCTATATTCGAATGGTATATAGAACAATAAGTAACGAACTTATGTAATAAATAAAGTCGCCCATATGATGTCTAAGCCTAACAATTGTGTCTCAAATCCTGTCGTGTATTGTTGTAGCGTGCTTTAAATACTAAAAAGTTCTTATATGGATGAAACATGATACTTGGGAGATGTTCGCAATTGGATAGAACTGCATCGAAGTCACGTTACTGCATATTTTTTCACCGATGGCATCTGGCGATTCACCTTTGTTACTATTACTAAGAATTAGAATGATTTACAGCAATACTAAAACGCTCAGTGTACCGAGTCCATCTACAACGCCGCAATCATCACCATCACCGCGGCCTATATTAAAACGAACAATGAAGATTAACTACTACGCGGATGAGATAGAGGGATTAGAAAGGAAAAGAGTAAGGAGATCAGAGAGGAGAGTCAAGTTCATTGATATGATTGAATTGATTCAGTATACTTATAAGGAGGATGAGGAGGACGAGGATGACAATGATGACAATGATGATAATGATAATGATTGTGATGATTGTGATGATTGTGATGATGATGATGATGATGATGATGATGATGATGATGATGATGATGATGATGATGATGATGATGATGATGATGATG
>CAJVPI010000115.1:0-52479 GCA_910592345.1 Paraglomus brasilianum
GGAAAATTTAAGGAGTTATTATTATGTACGTTTAGATGATACAACCGGTAGGATACTTTTGCACGTTACTGTAAAACAGTTCGAAAGATGATGAGCTGGGCGCATGCTAGGTTTAAGAATCGATTGCTATCTAAAGCGGAAGAATTTGGTAAAATCGTAATAACATCTATATCTGAAGCATATACGAGTAAAACATGCAGTCGTTGCGGATTTATTAGGAGGAATTTGGGTGGGAATAAAGTATTTGGGTGCGATGGGTGTGGACTTCAGATTAATAGAGAGCCCGGGGAGTTTTTCTCTTGAAGTTTGCGTTCTTTTATTGTCTACACCTACGATTGAACGCTAAAGGTGTACCCCGGGCATTGCTTGATAGTTATGTAACATAATTATGCCAATTGATTGATGCACTTACGCAATGAATTTGATGAACACTTGCCGCAGTTGGTTTCACCAAGGTCCGACACAAAATTTCATGACGTTGTCAACATTCCGTAACCTTTACCTTCAAACACGCCACTGAAACTTTGACACTCATTTATCGCCGATTCTTCTATCTAACCATAAATCTTCTAATGTCTTCGTATTTTGGTTTGTACTAACAAATTCAATCTTAATTTGTTTATCGTCGATAATTCTTATTTCATGTCAAATTTTTAAAAATATAAAGACGAAAAGGGCCTAGCTGACCCTGATCGTCAAGAACGGAGAACGAGGCCTTCGGAGGATAATCCCGATGTATCTGTCTTCTTTGGATCTTCTCCGAGACAATCGCAGGCGGGGTCGTCGAGAGAACTTCCGGAATTGATTGATCAAATTTATGCTTTGGCTGGGTGAGATAATAAGGATGAAAAGTGGGTGGTGTAAAATGAGAGCGAGTGTGTATAATTGAACAAATTTACTATTGATGTAGATGCAATTTTAGCTGATTACGATGAATGATAATGTAGGCGATTTGGAATGCTCAGGGATCTCGTCACTGGAAGTGATAGTCAGCAGACATTCTTGAACAACCTAATTACTCAACTATTGGAGGAAGCCGGTGACAGGTATGAGCGTATACGAAACAAAGGGAGTAAGCGAAATCATGCTATATCTGAATAAACGTTATTTTCGTTCCAGTTCAAAAGGTCCCCCGCCAGCAAGTAAAGCGTTCATAGAAAGTCTACCCGACGTTCCCAAAGCGCAAATTACGCCTGGTAACGCCTGCAAAGCATGTTCTATAATTCATTGCAGCAATAATAATTAGCGTAACCTACTTCTTTGTTAGATGATTCCTGCATCGTCTGTGCTGAGAACTTTTCAGAGAGCAATAAAAGTGTGACTCGTCTTCCATGTGAGCATATGTTTGACAAAGAATGTATTATTCCTTGGCTTAAACTTGTAAGTTAACGTGTTTTCACTATGCAACGGATGACCGTGGAGTGGCGTGATTAACATTGAGATTCACAGTAATCTAATTTACATCTTTAGCACAACACATGTCCCAGTTGCCGACATGAAGTCGATAGTGATGATCCTGCTTGGAAAAGAAGGAAGCAGCAAGAGGCAGAAGAAGAGCAAGAGGAAGAAGAAGAAGAAGAAGAATATGATTGGATGTATATGTAGAAAACATAATGGATGAATAATAATTTTAAGGATGAAAGAGCATTTATAATGGTTCAATGAAGAAACAAGGAATGGATGACCAACTTATAAGATATCTGACTAATGATATATTCATGAAATTGGATATTTAACTCGCCTACTGGACAAAATCTATTTCAATGTCAAAGTTTTATTACTACCAAATCGTCGTAAAATGTTTTCAAGTTTCAAAGTTAGCATCCAATCACCCGGGCTACGCCTTTTTTTACGCTTTACATGACAATCCTTCAGCTCATAAAACTTCTGCGCGCATGCCCTATCACTCCTCCCGGGAATAGTCTTAGCAATGGTTGCCCATTTTAACCCATGTTTTTCAATCCCCTCGAGCAACAGCTTCAACTCATCCATACCCCACGACCCCTTCTTCAACCGAGGGTCAAGTGAAAACGACCATCGATGTCTACACTGGAACCTAGTCCTGCTGCCAATAGTATAAGCTATCTTTTGCCACATTCCAGGAGAACCCTTATATTTTTCGACGCCCTTTATCAACAACTCGTTCTCTTCTTGCGTCCAACGGCCAAGCGTCCTCTCCGAGAACGTCTCGTATGTCAGGCGATGCCATTTATCAAATAACTGCTTACGCCCTCGTGTAGGAAAATACCTCTGTACTATTAAAGACCAATTAATACCACCATTAGGACCACGTTCCGTGACTTCAACAGCTTTTCGCAGAAGAGCAAGTTCGTATTGCGAGAATGGTTTACTTTTGCTGACAGGATTAAGCACTTCGTGCCAGCGATTTTTACATTGAAATACAGTACGGCCTGGCAGACGTTGGGCAATAGTTGCCCAATCTATAGACGGATTACCGGAGAGTAAATTTTTCAGTATCTCGTCTTCAGCAACAGTCCAAGAAGACGGAGCGAAGCGGACACGATCCCATTGCGCGTGGCATTGAGATGGACTTCTTTCCTTGAAGGCAGCGGATATTTTTTCCCAATCTATGATTTTCCCCCTATACGTCTCTGCCATGGTACATAGCGTGTTTAGCTCTTCCTGTGACCAGTAAGACCGCTTGTTGTAGTACGTCTTTCCTCCCAAGTGGGAATTGTATCCGATCACACGATCAGTCATCATAAACCTTCCTAACTCTCGTAAGTTGTTGGACATCGATTCGGAAGCATCAAGTCTCACCAACTTGGCATCACTCAAGCTTTTATAAAATCTCATACAATAGTTCTTGCAATCGTATGCCGATCTACGTGGCATTCCTTTTGTTACTTCATTCCAATCATCTCCATGATCGGCCACTCTTGTCCATAACACTTTTTGCTCCCTTGCGCTCCACTGAAGATCGTTCTTAGACGACGAATTATACGACAAGGTTAACCATCTAAAGAGACAGTCGATATCAGTTCTTCCAGTCAGTCCAGCAACAACAAGTTGCCAATTCATTCCGTATTTAGCAATTTGACGGAGCAGAATCTTATCTTCTTCTGATGTCCATTTGCGTCTTGCCGTATTGCGAGTGGAATTAGAAAAGTATCGATGTCTCACTTGGTATGTTTCAGCATTAGTTAGCTTGCTGGCAATAAGAGTCCATTTGTAACCGTGCAACATTACTTGCTCTCTTATGAAATCGTCTTCTTCTTTTGTCCATTGGCGAGGTTTGTGACGTGTCTTTTCATTCTTTCTACCACATATGCTTTTTATTGCATCGAGTGGTACCGCAGGTACTTCTTTTGATATTTTCCCCAGATTATCGGCACCGTTTTGAATAATGCTGTTTATTACATCATTGAATTGTTCAAGTGAGAGGTCCTCGTTTATTAACAGAGGCTGAATGCGATTAAACCATCGAAAACGGACGGCCAAATGTGTTCTATGAGGGAAATACTCATCAGAAATCTCCCTCCACTTCCGACCGCGTTTTCGTATTACCTCAACTAAGATTTTGTCTTCCTCAATAGTCCAGCATCTGCTCTTAAATCTAGTCGCGTCTTTTCCAGCTTTAGAAGAAAACTTCTTGGTTTCTTCCTTATCACTTAGCATGACAGCATGTCTAGAACGCATGGATTTCCATTTCCGCAAGTACGCAGAGGTGGGGCTTTCTCGAGTCTTTCCTTGTTCAAGTGATAAATACTCATAGATCAACAGCGGTCGAATGCGATTAAACCATCGGTAACGAACAGCCACGTGCGTTCTACAGGGAATATAGTCGTTTGAAATCTGCTTCCACTTCCTCCCATGCTTTTGCATTGCTTCTATTAATATTTTATCTTCCTCAGCAGTCCAATATCTACTTGATCTACTTATTCCTTGGGGAGTTTCGATCGGAAAGTTTATGAAGTCTGTTTCCGATCCTAACAAGTCCTTATCCTCAAATTGCAATGCTTTTAACTTTTCCAAATACGGAGCAGGGCCATTTTCCCGAATATCATTCGCTATTTTATAGAATTGTTCGAGTGATACATTTTCTTTTATCAATTGGGGTTGAATATGATTAAACCATCGAAAGCGAATCCCCGAATATGTTCTATGAGGAATATGCTCCTCCGAAATTTGTTTCCACTCCCGACCTCGCATCCGTGCCGCTTCTATTAAAAGTTTATCTTCCTCGTCAGTCCAGTACTTATTTGTCAATCTAGCCAACTCTTTACTGTCTTTGGGAGGATAACCTTTAATCTCTAAAACGTTATCTTCAGGATGCAGATATCTCCATCTCTGTAAACACATTCCAGAAGTACTTTCCGGAATACCTTCTGCTACTTTATCGAACGTTTTTGGTGATTTCCCATGAATTGCCACAAGTTGCTCCAGTATTGAGTCATTTTCTGGTTTCCATACAGTATCACATACACTTGATAAAAATCTCTTGCATCTTATTTGTCTCGGAAGCTGTAAGGCGCTTTTCAGCAAGCGATAACATTTAGTACGATATTCGATAATAAAATAGTCACGCGTTAGTTTTCAATAACTCTACTATACCGCAAGTTATCATATAAAGGGAGCCGCATGAGGTTGGCGACTGTTAGTCCGACAAAATTTTTTGTAGAAGTTTAATTAGGCAAGTGTAACAGCCATAATGCGGAAAATACCCACAATAGCAATTACCAACTTGGGAATCTTGTTTCCATGTTAGGGAAGAGAACTTCTTATTCTGGAAATGCGTTTAGAGACTTGCTAATTGTGACTTAAACAGGGTCGACCTATGCAAATCGGCCTTGTTATTAATTGCTCGTGCGGGTTTTCCTGTAAACTCTAATGTAATAGTAATAGTAAAGTTTACCCCAACAGTTTGGTAGCAGGAGTGATCATCATTTCACACTGATATGCTAACATGATTTCATTGTTCTCCCAGACTGCCAGAAGTTAAATAAAGTCCGCTCGTGATTTATTGGCGGGTGTTTAATGATCATCTATTTATATTTACAGTCGATAGTACTAAGAAATACTTTAATTTGTTTTATCAATATCATAATCTTTTTCGAAGGATCGATAATTAATTCTATTTTTGTAATTACGCAAGTAAAACCCGCCTGGTGATTTCACCGGGTAGGGTATATGATAATTTATTTTTATTGAACAAATAACTATATATAGGATAAATAATATTATTACTACTAATACTACTACTATTTTCATCTTTAGAATTGTTACTATCAAGATCACTATCAATCTTTAAATCATCGTCTGAATCGAAATCAGCAGGATTAGAATAAATTTTTAAATTTATGAGTAACGACACTCACTATTGAACTTGACCTAAAACGGAAGTAAAGTTGTTGGGCGTATAGGCTCATCGAGGTCTTTGTTACGCTTCAGTCCCAGAACAAGCGTTAAATGACAGAAGACTTTTAAGCCACTACGTGGTTGGCATACAAGCAGTGTGCACTATATGGAAATAAGGCTAGCCAATAGGACGAGAGGGTCAAAATCAATATGATTGGTTGGTTAAATTAGGTATAAAACTGAAATATTTAACGTTAAAGCACTTGGTTTATGTCTTGACAAGGAGAAAAAACGAATGGCGAACTTGCGTCGAAGTACGGAATCAAGGAAAAAACCGACCCTGCAGTCTTAATGAAGTTTTGCGTTCTTTATTTGTTCCTGCAGTCTTAATGGCAACGAATTCTAATGAATATACTGCTCAGTTGAAGCGTAATCGCCCTCTCAAAATACAAGATGTTGAACGTGCCTTGTGGAGTTGGGTCAAAGGTGCGTTATCCTCCAGTCTTGATATATGCTGACGACATTTATTGCAAGTCATTAGTGAACTTATAGCATAATTGTATAAAATAAATTTCGTGCTATAATGGAATTGCACGTGCAATCATTAAGAAGTCCATTATAAGAAACCATACACGTTATTATGGACTCGTGTTATAATGGTGCTCATGGGCTATGCCCAACTTTCTATTATAACGAGCTTTGACTGTTATTGCTCTTTTCAGAATGAATCACCATCAAGAAAACACTGTCAACCAATAGAATTAGCTAACGGTGTGATACGTGTTACAATTGAGAATGGATACGTCTTATAGTCTTAGCATTGTTATATGTGTAAGGTTTGTCTCTCTTGTGGTATTGATAATTCTTCGTTTACATGTCATTGTCCAAAAACGCAAAAACCAACAAAAAAGACTACGAGGGTCTTTTATAGTCGTATAGTATCCGCCAACACTCGACCTTCACAATTAGACCTTCTAGCAGGTGTCACAGTCTGTATCAAAGGCGTGCAAAACGAGAACAGCAAGTTTCTGTACAAAAACCGACAGCTCTCACAGATAATACTTCTCGCTGAAAGATGCCTCTACTTAATGATATGTTTTTACCATCTGATCCTATTACGCAAATCAATGCCTTGTTAGTGGTGGTGAACCCTTTTAACCACATGAATTTCCTGCTAGACAAAAAAGAAAGTGAAGTTGAAAGAGCATGAGTTTTTTGTCCTTACGATCGAATCATTCAACGCGACCTTGCTCATACCTTTTCAAATTCAGAAAAGGTGGTGGTGATTGGAAAGTGTTAAAAAAATAGAGAATAAATTATTGAAGCTTAGGTCAGAAATTACGGAAAAAGAACAAGAACGAGAAAAAACGCTATGCCCTTGTTACATACGCTCGATAAACCTACACACAAAACACAGATTAGTTACTTAAAAAGACAAAGACAATAATACATGGCGCGCTGTGGAGATAATCTTCCCAGTAAGTCTTCTCATCTCAGAAACCAACTCGTCTAAATACCAGTCCGCCTTCTGTTCGACTAAATACTTGAGAACCTTTAATATTAAGGAAAAATCATTATATATATAATTATGTTCGATCGGTTGGCAACAAAGCCAATGTTATATACTTCCATGTCATTTGCATCAAACAATTTTCTTCTTCCTTTAGGGCCCACAAAGGATTGTAGACACCCCCCTATACTAATACATTCTCAGGACCCTTCCGACAGTAGACCGAGAAACATGTAAGAGACTTCTTATCTTCTTGTTTGAATACTCGTCATGATGCAGGTATACTATTCTCCAACGTAGGTCTTCGCTGATACTTTTGGCATTTTTCTATCAACAATAATAAATAATATCAAAAGAGAATTGTAAGTATTGCATACCCATTTCATACTAAGTGTGAACTCGAAACCTCATTTAATACTAAGTTACAATTGTTTCATAACCAGTTGTAATCTCATAATCGTCTTGTAATCGGTTGTAATTGCTGGTTTAACCACTCAACAAACTTTCTTTTCTTGCCTTGCGCTAAGTAAAGAGATAAAGTTGTATCAAGTAGGCTTGATAATCGCGGGCGCGTCCACGTATAAGCGCAAAAAAACGTAAACAGCCATAATAATAATAACGTTTAATTTTCCAAATATTTGTAAGTGTAAAATATAATGCAATTGTTTAAGTGGCTGGTGCTAAAAGCCTTTTTTTTCAAATTAAAGAAAAAATCAATTGTTATCAGATAGACACCACAAAGTCAATCCAATAACTATAATTCAATCGGAAAATAATACGCCACTTTTATCTACGTTTTTCAGTAATGTTGAAATAATTATTACTATACACATATTTCAAATAATAATTTGTGAAATTTACTTTTCGCGGATAATCGCAGGCTCCCTTCATTGGACACTCAAATGGCTTCTCCCCATAAATAGAAATATTATGGACTGTACGACGTGTCGGTTTGTGCGACCTGGCAGGTAAATTCCTGATAATTTTGCGGGGACTATATAAAGTGACACTAACGGGTTTGCGGTTCAAAATTCTCCCATTGTTGAAATATGGTACTTGACTATTAAGGAATGATGCATACAGACATTTAAATTTGTGTAAGCGCATGTCAATATATCATAAATAAAAAAAATAAAATTTCCAATTCCAAGAGTCATTTTAATTTGTTTTTCTTAAAAAATGTTCGACAATCCAGATAATGTAGAAGAGAGGCTCCATGTAGAAGAAGAGGCGAAGGTACATAAATCGCATATGTTTAAGACTTGACGATAATATGATAGGATATTTCAAACAATGTTACGTATTTTTTAAACGTATTAGCATTTTCGCAAAGTTCTCCAAACGTTTTCGCTCTACAAAACATCGGCTCTGATGGCCAACAATCGTAGACGAAAGGACTATCATGCGCTTACAGAGAGACATAAGAATCTGATTCCTAATTATCTTAATCATTTGAATACAATCGACCGTGCCATAGGAAAAAACTATGCAGTAGTCAAGCAGATTATGACTAATGGACAGATGTTTTCGGATGGAAAAGTATGCCGTTTGAGATCTGGCTGATTCTTCTCCCCATACAAAGATTGACTAATATCCGTTTGCTAGGATAGCTCCCTTTTGCACACGCATACTAGCGAGCAGGATGAAAACACACAAGATGAAATAACCGAATATGACTTCGACAAACTGCGTAGTACGATCAAGCAGTTTGTAAGAGACTGGTCTATTGAGGTATGGCGTGGTATGTTGAAATAAATATTGGCTGCTTTATCGCTGTCTCTCAATCCAATTTTTGTATGTCAATTACTTGTGTACTTGATAGGGAAAACCCGAACGGGACGTAACTTATCAACCTGTATTACAAGAATTACTTGAATACTACAAAGAGGTACCTTTATCAGAGAGGTAACGTTCTTATCACTATACAATATTTATATTACAAAGAGGTACCTTTATCAGAGAGGTAACGTTCTTATCACTATACAATATTTGTATTACTGTATAACACTAACTCTAAATTGTATTCCACTAGGGCTAAGATAAATGTATTGACACCGGGAGCTGGCTTGGGTAGATTAGCCTTTGACATTGCCAAGTCAGGTTGGTAATAGTAGTTCTTTGTTTACATATATCGATGAATAACAATTCCCACATTTTCTTTTGCTATGTATAGGATTTAGCTGTCAAGGTAAATTAAACTTGCTATTACACAGGAAAGCAGACAGATGTGTTCTAATCAATATCTAATTTTAGGAAATGAATTTTCATTCTACATGGTAATTTTTGATGACAATTCTTATAAATGAACGTCTGACTACCGTTATGACTGATGATATGATGGTTTTAGCTCTTGGCTTCTCATTTTATATTGAACAGGTAAAGGAGGGACTTGATTGATAAGCAGTGTAAATCGTATTGCTCACATGATGTTTTACAGGATCGAACGCATCCATCAGTATGAAATCTACCCGTTCATTCATTCTTTCTCAAATATTCCTTCTTTTGAGGAACAACTGAAGCCAATAAGTATACCCGATGTTTTGCCGAGTGAAATACCACAAGGAATAGACTTTTCAATGGTAGCTGGTGATTTTGTGGAAATATATGGAGACGACAGCCATAAGGGTAATATCAGTATCACACTACTAATTGTTATTATATAGAGCTAAAGATTTTTCTTTTTTTTTTTTTGCAGGGACATGGAACTGTGTCATTACATGTTTCTTTATCGACACTGCAAAGAATATTATGGAGTATATTGAGATAATTTATAACATTTTGAAGCCAGGCGGATTGTGGATAAACATTGGTAAGCGAGATACATATGCATCTGTTAAGTACAATAATGTTGGGGTTATATCCAATTGCTCGTCATTTGCAGGTCCATTACTGTATCACTATGAAAATATGCCTGGAGAAATGTCTATTGAATTGAGCTTAGAAGAAGTCAAAAACCTTGTCAGGAAGATTGGTTTTGTCATTAAGGTGATTAATCTTAACGGTTCATTCATGATATCAGTTTATTCATTATTTAGTAAGGTCGTGACTCCAGGTCGGTAATTCTCCTGTCTTCTATACACAGAAAGAGAAAACGATTCAGACTACGTATACAGCCAACCCAAATGGAATGCTGAAATATGTGTATGATTGTGCATTCTGGACATGCGTGAAGTAAATGTCTTAATGCAGAGGCAAATATAATCCATAAATTCAAGTAGCCATGTCAGGAGAACTTTTCGCGTTCTTACGCACAATCGCATCATTACAACCTAATTGTTTTAATTCTTCATCTGTATACCCTAATAAGTATAAGACATATTTCAGACTATGCTGATTTATGCGTGCTCTCGCCTACAAAAAAAATTGATCGTGACACATAAATAAGTGCTATTACAAAATTGTTGATTATCGCATTGCGTAGACTAAGTCTAACCTGTTCCTGAACTCTTGGTTTTGCATTAAATGCTATTCCAAGTCCTGCTCTTGCCAGCATCCAAAGATCGTTCGCTCCATCGCCAACAGCGATCACCTGATCAAGCGATACATTTTCCGCTTGGGAAATGACTTCAAGTAACTCGGCTTTGCGCTCACCGTCAACAATCGGTCCAAAGGTCTCGCCCGTAAGTGTTAGACCATCTTGGGATACCTTCAACTGTAGAGCGTATGAGCATGACTTTTCCACCACTTGCAGGAGAGAGATATCAAGAATTTATAAATATTTTGAATCTGACCTGATTTGCAAATGCATAGTCTAAACCTAATTCTTGTTTAACGTACTGGGCGAGCGGCATGAATCCACCTAATTTAGTGAAAAGATTATTAAAGCTACCCTTCGTTTCGATACATGAACCACATCTTGCAAGCCAAATGGTTACTAGCTTACCAGAGATCACCGCAAGTTTAAACCCAATCTTCTTTAATGCTTTGCATAAAGCATGGGCGCCCTTGGTAAATTGTAAGCCATCTCTGACAGTGTCCAACACTCCTACTGGTGTTCCCTTTAAAAGAGCTACGCGACGTCGCAACGATTCTTTAAAGTCAATCTCTCCATTCATTGCACTATGAGTAATGCTCTGTGAAAAAATATATAATGTTAACAAACTTGATACTAATAATAGCAATATCCTATTCTTCAAATACACATGGAGCACATACAGCGACTTTATCTACCACACCGGCAATTCTTGCAATTTCATCGATTACTTCCTGGCGAATGAGTGTCGAATCCATGTCAAAAACCACCAATCTCTTGTGTTTTCTGAACACGTCGTGTGGTTGCAGAGCAACATCCGTTCCATGACTAATGCTCAACTGAAACAAATCCTGTCTTAGGTTATCAATGTCGACCCCTATAGGCACAGATAATTCATAGTCTGCGCACGAAACTTTGCCTTCATTCAACCTCTTTAATTTTTCAACAGATATATTTTCCCTAAGTAGTAACTTAGTCCACTCATTAAGGAACTGGGCAGTCAGACCATTCCCATTCAACACTGTTGCAGTATACTTCATACGATTATCATATGGGGCATCCTCTATAGAATTTGGCAGCGTTTGTTCTTTGTCATGAATGTCAAACGCAAGTATACCATCCCACTTCTGAGCAGATTTAGCAAGATCACGAAACAATTCGACACTATTCGAACGAAGAACAATCAAGACGCCAAACGTAACATTGTGGTATAATCGGGACAACATGAAATCTTCGATTTCGACACCGAATTTTGCCATGCTTTCCAATACGCACCCGATAACATCTGTCCCATGCGATCCAGTCAATGATACAATAACCTTATGGTGAGGAAGAAGTGCAACTGACGGGAAGAGACTGTGATCTTTCGATGGCGCATACTTTCGCTTGGATAGGTTCGGGACTGTATTGTTGGATGTTACAGCAGATCCAGAAAATTTATCCATTAAGGTTTTTTTTAAAGTAGATAAATCCCCCATCTTTACAAACGGTAAGGAGGCAGTCCTATACAGGTATGCTTCACTTATATTCAATCCGGAATGTCGGTCGTGCTTCTTTAATATCTTCACGACACCCGTATAATTCAACAATGCGAAATTCTCCAACTGAACGATACCCTCCAGTGATTCATCAGCATCTTTCTGATTTAGGCCTTCTGGTTTTCCAACTGCTGCATCATACATTCGGAACAATTGTGAGCTCTGTTCCTCAAAAAAATCGGATACCTTTTGTACTTCAGCATCAAGAAATTCAAGGAATTTAGTAGTATTCACTTGTAATAAACCGAGACGTTCTGATACTTTGTTAGCGAATGATGGTTGATTGGGTGGATTTGGTTTCCAGGTAAGTTGGGTCAGATCAAATGAGAGAGTGTTGGGGGTAACATTGGATTTTAGAAACTTTTTGATTTGCTTATAATTGATGAATTGATCAGTCCACGCTTTGGGCAAGCGCGCTTTATTTTCTTGAAGAAATTTACCGAATTTCATTCTATAGAAAGGTGTTATAAAGTGTAGAATCCAGATGCAAATGAAGATACAAATAATAGTAAAATCCTTGTAACACTTGATGAGAATGCCTCTTTTTAACATTGCTTACTAAGGCGGAGTATTTTGGTCCTTTGTGTATCAAACATAGAGAAACAGCCGAAATGACAGACATTGTTTATACAAAATTAGTAGTAGTAATTACATAAAATCAACCATAAACGATAAGATAGCCTGTATCACGTGCGTATGAGTTAGGTATTCTCTATAAGAGCAAAATGGACTTGGCAAATTCACCGTTTTCACAATCAATTGAAGCGGGCTCATTCGATAAAAAGAAATTCATTAGACGATGCGTCGAATAATTGCCTTTTCTTAATAAATATATTTCGACTAGGAATTATTGTAATTCTATTCTTATGTGTCGCAAGTGTGGCGGACACGGAAAAATAGCTCGATAAACATCAAACTTTATATTTGTAAATAGTTCCTTAATTGACGCGGGCATGTAAGCAAAACCGCGTTATAGTTGCATTAAAAATGTAATGATATCATAAACAAGAGTTCTTTCTATGTTCCTCCACATGATGTCTGGCTGTCTTTATTGTTTCTTTTGTAGGCCTGTTTGCAAACCGGGAGATGTAATACTGAGCCTAATGCCTGTTTAGATCGAGCGGCTATTACAGTCAAACCTCATACCGAAATGTCGGGGGAGGTACGAGATACCTCTGTATAACTTACTTAGACTGTCAACTAACTGTTGTTCAAATAATCTGTTTGTCATGTGATAAATAATCTACCGCACTACAATAAACTTGGTTTATTCGCAGATCGCCTTTTGGGAAAAGACAGCAATGTTATCAGCGTTTAAGCGAGCAACGACTCATTTCTTTCAACCTCGTACCATATTATCACCATTTCCGAAGTAACTCATTTCTATATCTTAATTGTCATTTCCAACGTTTGCACAATAGCGCTAATCTGGCTACTTTTTATTCTCCTCTTCTCATCCACACTAGTTCATATCCGTCTCCTCAACACATATTTACAAATCAACTAAGATGGGTGACATATGGTAGAGAATACCAACCGAGTAATTTGGTCAGAAAGCGTAGACACGGGTTCTTGGCCCGAATGCGAAGCAGAGGAGGGAGGAAAATTATTATGAGACGAAGGTTAAAAGGAAGAAAGTTTCTGACACATTAGAGATTTAGCTGAAAGAATGAGCAAGCGTGAGGTATCAGAGTAAGTATTATATAATGTTTCTATATTTCTCGCGAGGCTTAGTTGGATTTGAATACACTGATAAGTCACTATATGTCAATAGATCACATGTAGTCTTTATTATTATTATGCAACCCGAAAGAAACGCAACAAGCAGTTTCGATTTCGGATCCAATGAACTTTTTAATTTGGTGGATTTATTCGTGGATCGCATGTTCTCGTCAATCAAACAGTATTTCTCAATACTAAACGTCGAATTGAAAGTGAAATCATTAGACACGATTATATTGAAGGTTTCTCTTCCAGGGAAACGTTTAATTATCAACTTACCTAGAATCACGGAATCACCTCTCAGGAACATTTTACTAATGAATCTATCCTTATTCACAGGCTTTGCTTTCTTCCCTTTCCCTGCTTTGGGTGTCTCGGTCCACATCTACAATAAAGGGCCACGTACATTCAACTCAACCGTCCTAACGATGTCATAATTACGTATTGATATGCTCATACCTCTTTTACATTCTCCAACACCATGTTACAATGCCGATCAAATGCTTTAACTCTTGCAAGCAGTTTCCTGTTGTTTCTACAGTTAATTAATATCTGAGTATTGTTCTTTACTGATTGCTGTAGAACTGATAATGGTCCTGTGTTGAATTCCATTTCTTCCAATTGATGGAGCTCTTCTTCTGTCATTTCAGATTTAGACTTTCCTGTTAGCGTACTAGAACAATAGGAAAGATAGCATAATAATTGTTTATGAAGAATACGTTATTGATTACTGCTTATAAAGTATGCGGTCTAAGTCTATAGACTATACAATAATCAGACTCTTGCAACATTTGTTAGAAATGAACATGGTGTACGTTTCATTCACTTAACAATGCGCGTCCATTAGCAACGAGTAACGAATACGTACACCCCCCAAAGATAAAGAAACATAGTAGTCAAGTTTACGACAACCATTTATAACGATTAATCCAACGAACCTCATCTTGGCGGATCTTTTGTAATGTTTTTTTTTATTCAAAGGTTAGTGCTTTTGGTGGAGAACGTGTTACACTCTTCAAGTAATTGCTGTCAAAAACCGAGACTGATAAATGTTCAACGACGATTATCACGTGACTCAAAATCAACCTTTAATATACTGCATTAATACCAAAAAGTTCCGCATTATACATTATACTTTTTGAACTCATAACAAGCAATGGCACTTGAGGCAATAGACATGTTCCAAACTCAACTCGATGTGGCAATACAATCTTGCCTCAGTGAACCTAATCTAACAATTCAGAAATTACAACAGCAATTGGGTCCTCTCTTTGCTGATAAATCAGATGCAAAGAAAACTCAGTTTGAAATAGTAATGGGGAAGCACATGTTGAGTCTATTGGTACTAAAATACATTTAGAAGTCGACATTCAGCGGGTTATTATCTCGCATTGACGCTTAGTATGTTTAGGAATATGATGGTAATTCAGAAGAATATATAATGGAAGCGAGAAAGCGGCTAGAGTTTATACTGTATTGCACGGATGAAGGTAGAGAAAGCTCCTTTGATGTTTGCTATTCTCTTTTATTGGGGTTTCTGATTATTTTTCTATAAAGGATATTGTGAGGAAGTGCTGCCGCTCGCTGCCTTTGAAGATCTTGTTGACTGGCAACCCATAGAAGTTTCCATGAAATTATTTGAATTTTTTGAGAAGCATAAAAGAAGATTGTTGAAGGTATATTAATACTAACAATTGACGACGTGGTAACGCGGTTTCATATGAGTATATCGCGTTATTGACTTCGTATTTGGCAACACACTTCTATTATAGGGACTAACGCCAAACAAAGGCAAGGGTCTTGTACTCCTCCGTCTATTCAACAACTTGATTCGCAGAGCACCCAAATCCAATTATAGTCATTTCAACGGCCGCGTTCTGATCTACCTTTCCAACGCGTTTCCTCTTTGTGAGCGCTCTGGTGTCAACCCCCGTGGTGAATGTAATTCCGAAAACATAACTTTCTATGACGAAACTGACGATAATCAAGCTTGCAACACCTTCTGGAGTCTACAAAATCTCTTAAATAACCCAGTGAAACTTGTCGAAAGCGGAGAAGTTGATAGAGCATTAGAGGACATGAGGGTAGTGGTGAATAAATTTGAAAGTGCCTGTGGAGAAGAGCGGATGGTTGAAGATGAGAGGATGAGCATGGAGTTGGATCGTGAAGAAGATGCAATGGACGTTGACACAGACAGGGAGAAAAGAAAACGAGATAAAGAGGAGGATGTCGTAGAGAATGTTCCAGATAAAAAGCAGAAACTGAGCAATGACGATGAGGGGGAATATGAAAAAGAAGCGTATATGCATATTCCCAAGTATTTGCCGAGCGTCAAATTGTTTGAGCATGAGGTAAGTTGTTATGTCGAAAATTATAAATAATATTAAAGATCGTACTAATGTCTGTATTTGGCTGGGATTTAGATGAAAGATCCAGAATTTCGAAAATTTATCCTAGTACAATTTCTTATTATCTTACAATACATCCGTGGCTGCTCATCCTCGGAACGCAAATTCCTCGAAGGAGCAAGAGCCCGGATCCATCCTCGTATGATTCCGCTTTCTATGCCCTCAATTTCACCCAAACAGGAGGAAAGCATAGCAGAACTATGGACAAGCATTACAGCCCAACTGGAAAATATTCCTCCTCATGGTAAGGAATTTACAGAACGTATTTTACACACGTTATCTCGAGAAAAAGTATGGATCTATTGGAAATTTGCACAATATTGCCCGGACTTTTCGAAATCGCAACCAATTCCAGATTTATCTAAACAATCGGCAGAACGATCAGCACAGCTTTGTGCACCTTTGGGCGAATTACCAGATATTGACTGGGTTGTTAAAAGGAGAGAGATGAAGAACGCACACAAGGTAGTCAAAGTTCCGAGTTTGGAGGAATGTTATGAGGCTCTAAAGCATCATGAGTCAAATCAAGAATATATTGTCAAGCGATGGCAAACAATCAGAGCAGCTACAAGAAATCACGTTTTACTCATACACAAAAAAATCGAGTTTGGAAAACCTGGTGATATGGATAGATTAATAGAGGCGGCGAACAAAAATCCAATAGGATCACTGGAAGGAGGAACTGACGAAGCACATACTGCAAGTGATCCGATAATTGCCAATGAAATGGGATCACCTGAGCCTGAATTGGATGATTAGTCTTGGTAAATGATAACCCGAGCCTGGCACCAAGAGAGAAATATATAGTATATTTAAATGTATCTGGGATCTGGTTAATTCCGTTTAAATAGTCATTATCTCGAAAGTTAATAACTTTGCGAGGATGTAGATAATAGACCTATCAGTGATCGAAAATAAAAAAAAAGAAATTTTAACTTACGCCCTGCAAATAGTAGACGAGCTCTCTGATAAAGTAATTAATTCCTTCCTCTGATCTATTTACGCGATTTTGTTAACTCGGCTAGAATTCTATCTGCCCCCTTTTCCGCCAAAGATTTCGCCACCTCTTGTCCCAGCTCAGTCGCCGCTTCAGTTCCGTCGCCGTCGATCTCCTTTGTCGCTTCACTAATTACAACCTCCGATCCATCTAATCTTGCCACTAATCCTCTTAGCTTTAATATTTTTTTCTCATCTTGACCGTCTAGAAATTCGGTACTAACGCCTATTGGAACACTACACCCTCCTTCGAGCATTCTCATAAGTGCACGTTCGGCAGTGCACCGTAGTCGAGTGTCGCGGTCATCAAGGACAGAGATCAATTGCAAAACATCTGCATCTTCCGCACGGCACTCAATCGCCAATGCACCCTGACCAACAGCGTGAAGAATGACGGACTCGGGAAGGATCTGCGTGATACGATCATCAAGCCCAAGACGGACGAGACCGGCTACCGCAAGAATTATAGCCGAATATGGGCCATCTGGGGCATCTAGTTTGGAAAGGCGAGTATTGCTGTTTGTAGAAGGCAAGCGAGAATTTCAAGGCGATGTATTAGTGAGTCAGTGCATGAAATTAAAGTACACGATTACATAATGGTATGTTGTCAAGATGAGAGACCATATATAAAGCTTTGGTATGACAACTAGTAGGTTAAAAGTACTTACAGATTCCCTCTCTGAATAATGAGTTTGAAATTAAGCCCAAGCAGTAATCAGATACACTGTAAAAAATTAGTGCTCTTGTTCTGCTTCAACACCCACAGTGCAAATGCAACCGCCTCTCCATCAAGCTATATCTCGAATCACACATCACTATACAAACATATAATCAATCAATCATACACACAACATTCTGAAACTCAAGATCCGGAAATGCCTTCTTCAACTGCGCGATGCGCCTCACGCTACTCGTTCCCACAACACTGCCTTTGGGTAGATCTTCCAATCCTTTCGCAGTCAATCCTTTTTTTATAACCAAGGCATCTTTAGGATTTTCTCTCATCAATATAGCCCCAATAGTCATACCATCTGGTAAATTAGTGGGCAAGTCTTTGAGACTATGAACTACAAAATCGACTACTTTGTCTTGCAAGGCAATTTCCAATTCTTTGGTAAATAACGACTTCTCGCCTATTTGAAACAGTGGTTGGTTTAGAATATGATCTCCTACAGTGGTCATAGAAGTTATAGGAAAAGTGAGTGACGGATAGGCAGCGGCGAGTGCATCGTGCACCTGCTGAGTTTGCACGAGGGCAAGTTGTGATTTACGGCTCCCAATAATGTAGGTTGTCTTGGTTGCCATTTTTTGAAATGCAAGGGGAAAAAAATCAAAAAGCTTGCAATTTATGTAGCAGAATTTTGTGGTACATACTAATACTGTCCAATTCGGTGTCAATACACGAGTAGGAGTAGAAGACATTGTTATTTAAAAGAGAATGTCTATGCTCTTTATTTTAGAAATAGTAATAGGACATTATAATTTTGTAGGCCAAAATTGGAGAATGTTCGAAAGCTGAAAATTGAATTTGCAGGAATGTCACTTTATTCTTGCATTATCCTGGTGCGGCTTGTAATTACACCTGATTCCGTTGCAATAAGGAAAAAGTGACTGTATACTGAAGATTCGAATAACGATGCTCGATCAAAAGTCTCTTTTACTTTGGGTGAAATAAAATAGTTGATTTTGTGCCCAGAAGATAATAATACAAATAGACGTGGCGCTCTAACGGCTTTTAAACCCCCTGAAATTCTGTGTTCACATAACTGGAGTTTTGCGTTCCTTTATTGTTCACATATCTGGCCTTGCTGCAAACATAATTAGTTAATTGTCTACTATGTATACTCTACTTCGAGCTTCGATGTTATTTTCAAGCTCTAACCGATATTATGCTAAAGGGAACTTTATTCGAAGTTACTCAAGCACAGGTAGGATACATGATTGTTTTATGGACAAATCGGTTGGTGTAATATAATAGCTCACAGAAATATCATCAAATAGTTGGTAAACCTCTATTCGATAAGATACTCATTGCCAACCGGTAGGAAAGCAATATCAGTATTACAATTCAGGTTGCAATATAAGTTTGTGAATACTGAATGTAATACGTTCGTCGCGTAGTGGCGAGATAGCATGTCGCGTAATACGTACTGCGAAACGACTGGGCGTGAAGACAGTCTGTGTATATAGTGAAGCTGACAGAAATGCTCTTCACACAAAACTGGTAATAAATGTCAAATATTATGGTTGATTACTATTCGTGTAATTTCTGTTAATTGGGTCTCTTCTTTAGTCTGACGAAGCTTACTTGATAGGTCCAGCGCCTTCATCCGAAAGTTATTTAAATATTGATAAGATTATCGAAGTCGCTAGGCGCAGCGGGGCTCAGGTACAATCGATCGATTGTAGCACACTAATTAATAGAAAGAAACGTCAGATGATTTCTATATCTTGGTTCTACTAATTGATCTTTGTTAGTACTTTTTTGTTGTTGTTTAGGCCATTCATCCCGGATATGGATTTTTGTCTGAGAACCCGACGTTCGCATCTCGCCTAGCTGAAGAAAAGATCATTTTTATAGGACCACCAGCATCTGCAATGATATCAATGGGATCAAAGAGGTATTTATTTGAGATAGCAAGTATGGTTTGTGATATACCTTTAATGTCTACCCCGTTTTGTTTTCAACTAATTGCCCAGCCGTCGCTTATCATACCTAAATCTACATCTTTTCCGTCGCACATAATTAGCGAGTCCAAAGAAATAATGACTGCAGCTGGCGTACCTGTTGTCCCGGGATATCACGGCGCAAACCAAGAAATCTCCTTTCTCAAATCCAAATCTCTCGAAATTGGTTACCCTATCCTAATTAAAGCCATTAAAGGAGGCGGAGGCAAGGGCATGCGAATAGTTTACGATCCATCCGATTTTGAGCTCCAACTAAACTCCTCTAAGCGTGAAGCAATGAACTCTTTCTCCGATGATCAAGTCTTACTCGAGAAGTACCTTCTCACACCTCGCCACGTTGAAGTACAAATATTCGCGGATACATATAATAATGTAGTGCATCTGTTCGAAAGAGACTGTTCTATACAGAGACGACATCAGAAAATCTTGGAAGAAGCTCCCGCGCCAATGTTGGATGAAGCCATAAGAAATGAACTAGGAAGAAAAGCTGTAGCTGCAGCCAGGGCGGTCGGATACGTTGGTGCTGGGACAGTGGAGTTTATTATGGACACTACAGATGGAAAGTTTTATTTCATGGAAATGAACACGAGGTTGCAGGTTGAACATCCAGTTACAGAGATGGTTACAGGGACTGATTTAGTGCAGTGGCAGTTCGAGGTAAAGGTTATGAAGAGAAGAGATAATTCGTGGAAGGCAAAGAATTGATGTGTTTCGGAATTAAAGACTCGGTTTATGGTGTTTAGGTTGCTGCAGGAAATTCTTTGCCTCTAAGTCAAGATCAAATTCAACTCGACGGGCATGCATTTGAAGCACGTATTTACGCTGAAAATCCTACCAAGTAATTATTGGATTATGTTTGTCGAATAATTAAGTCGCTTGTTTGCTCGTTACTCACTTTATTTTTTCAAACTTAGCAATTTCCTGCCGGATACTGGTACACTTCTTCATCTTCGAACGCCTCAGCCCTCTACTACTGTCCGAATCGAAACCGGTTTTGATCAGGGTGACCAAGTTAATGTTTACTACGATCCGATGATAGCAAAGCTTGTTGTCAAAGGTGGTGATCGGGCGGAGGCGTTAAGAGCTTTGAGAAACGCGTTGGATGATTATGAGGTGTGTGAGAATATTGTAAAATTATTCTATTTAAACTGATCAAGGAACTTGGGAGACAATTATTTTTTGGATTAGATTTTGTGTGAATATTGGAAGATGCTTAACCGAGTGTTTGAAAGAGACCTACAATTGTTATAACAATTTTAATCATTTAGGTTGTTGGTTTGAATACCAATATCGAATTCTTAAAGCAAGTAGCTTCGCATTCCGCGTTTGTTGACGGTCAAGTGGAGACTGGATTTATTGAAGTACGTTCTAATAACATTTGTACACTCTAATAAGTGTTTTGAGAAACTCTTAAATTGAATGTAGTATTATTCCAATAGAAACATAGAGAGGATTTATTCCAATCAGATCCAAATATTCCACCAGAATTAATCGCACAAGCTTCTCTGTCTATTGTCTTGTGTGAGCTAGGCAAAATACAGAATCAAGCTAGTAATAGTCTTGGTGTGATTAGTTTTTCTTTATACTCTTATTGTTGTCATAACAATGCACATTATAACATGACTATAATCTGTATTCTAAAGATTACTTGTTTTTTACATAGATCCCTTCTCGCCATGGTCTTATCTTTCATCAACTCGGCTAAATTCAACTCACACGAGACAGATTATTCTCGGTGATAATAATAATACGGAATTCAATACATATATAACGTTCAACAAAGATGGATCATACGACATTACAATAATGTCTGCATTGACTGATCCGGCAATTTTCAACAAGGTGACAGCTACTTGGAATGAAACAGAACGTGAAATAATTGCAAATATTGGGGACAGGAGATTTAAAAGCCATGTAGTGTTTGATAAGCAGCAGAAAGTAGTTATTTTTGGAGAGGTAATGTCTGCAATACTTTTAGACATGGCTTTTTATTCTTGTTAACCATTCTCGTCTATATATAACAGGGTTTAAGGACCGTTTTAATGATACCTGAGCCTAACTATCTTCAGGAAACTGGAAGTGATACGGCAGGATCAGTTAAGACTCCTATGCCATGTAGAGTATCTCAGGTCAGTTTACTTGTTGGAATGGTATACCGATTTTGTTAACAATTGGATAGTCAACCATAAATTGTACTTTTTAGATTCTTGTGGAATCTGGACAAACAGTTGAGAAAGGAACTCCACTGATAGTTCTGGAAGCCATGAAGATGGAGGTACGATTTATACTTTACTTACGAGCAATATGTACATCGAGAAGTGTTTCCTCAAAACTGGCTGGGGGTTAAAAACTACCAAGATGCACATCGGTATACACTACATATTCATAATTTCCATTCCTTTGTAGCATCTCATTAAATCTCCAGTCACTGGTACTATCGACAAGATCTACTACAAAGTCGGAGATCTTGTTGAGGAGAATAAAAATCTACTAGGATTTGTTGAGAATTAGAGATAACAACCTATGGACGAGTAGATAAAGATAATGGTTGAAATACTGGTTATTAACGAGACGACAGCCGTGAACAGTATGATACTATGTACAGTTTCATACGATAATGTGACAACGTACATATTTAATTCTGTGTAGTCGATTTGTGGCCCTCTGGACCATTGGCGGAGGAACAACTTTTCTATAGATATACAGACTGGTATATATGTAATGCATCTATAATGAAGAAATGATATTTCCGGAAAAAATACTGATTCATCGGTATCGATTTCTGTCGTGCTCTCATCCAATGAAATTTACAACGAAAAAATGTAAAAGAATTGAACAAAAAACAAAATCGGCAAATGCCCTGAATTAACAGATAGAACTGGTTAAATCTACGCACATCATAATATATATCATTAAGAATAATGATTAAGTAGCCATACCTCTCAGGCGAAATGCCCTTAAACTCGCTCGTGTTCGCCTGATTCGTTTGTATTCTCAGGTTTGCTATACAACAAAAAGTCCAGCATTAAAAATTGTTTCTCGATAATTAACAATCATACTATTCGCAAACATTGATCGATACGACTCTTATTCATACATTCGAACTCTGATTGCATGTTAACGTACCTGCTAATACAAAACTTCCAACAGTTGAAATAAATCCAGCCAAGAATGCATTATACGGGAAAGTTCCGACAATCACGCAGTAAGCAAATTGAAACACTCCGGAGAATAATGTATAAACAAGATAAATATCGATCAGTTTGAGACTCTGGGACGTTTCTTTGTTGTATTTCTTTACGAGTTTATCCGTTATTTGACTAAGAGCAGACATTTTTGATGAAAGTCGCAATGAAAAGTATGTGGGATATTGAAAATGAATGGTAATTGGGTTACACGATTATGGCTAATGTCATGTACCATTTAGGATAACCTCGTTCTTAACTTTGGCCGAATCACACCACGCGGATTCCACCCACATTAGGTGCGAATACAGTCAAGCAACGACGACAGGGGAATTCTCAAGTTACGCTTCCACCTCCCAAGACGTCTAGTTATGATAACTCTGTGTCTGGAATAAAATTACTTGCAGCCGAGTCTATCCTCACATCCAAGAACTCTTCCCACAAACCGCAAAATTTTCCGAATAGTATAACTTTGATTATTCTTACTTGTAAAGTATAGTTGATGTCTTCATGTTCAGGAGAATATATACTACTGAAAGTCCCTCTACGGGTTGATCGCAAAGCGAAGCCTGATAAGAAGAAAGGATCTTAATTTTTTACGCGACCAGAGGATCATATCCCATAATTCGTTGCAAGAGAGGACGATAACAATTCATACCGTTCATTACATACTGTGATCGGTGACCGGGCAAAGTATCCCACCCATCTATATATACAGTGTTGCTCGAATATGTCTTTCAGTCTTGTATCTGCTTCCTCCTGAATGATGGGGATAAATTTTACAGTTTAGTGGTAGCGTGTTAAGTAATATACAGCTTTTTTGTTCATTGGGTACTTACCATCTTGCTTTCTTGTTGCATCCTAGGAATTATTCTCGGCGCCAGACGCTAATTGAATGCGTTGTAATCGTTGTTTATTGAGGAGCTTTACCATTAGAGGACTGATTCTTCTATTGTATGATCTCTACCAATCGCCTATTTCTCGTAATAATATAACCTCAGAATAAGTAGATTCGCAAGCTCCAAGTGATCGAATAGACGACTCATTCAGCGCCTAGCCCACAGAAGAAGCGCACTGCCTACTAATTGACATTCTGAGGTTATGCCTCCGCCTCCTGTACGTCTGGTTATGATAACTGTGTCTGAAATAACTTACTCGCGGCAGTATCCTATCCCATCATCCGAGTCTTTCCCCGATGATTCGTAACGTTAGATCTCCACGTTTGTTGCAACATCTCAAGTTATGCTTCCATCTCCTATACGTCCGTATCATCACATCCACGTTTGTTTCCTTCTAGATGTTCCGATACTAAAACAGGAACCCTTCTACGATGCAGTCTGTTGAGCGTGTTTTTACCGAAAATCAGCTTGACAAACCGCTTCTATGATTTCATCTTGCAGAAGAATTTATGCGTATTAACCGCTATCTTTAACGTGGATTGTAAAGCCTAATGATACGTTCGAATAAGGATTCAATGTTTTGCGGATGATTACAATTATGATTGTAAAACCGCAACCTTTTTGCATTTGCTCGATTAAGCCAAGTCCCTTCTTGAAAGCCCGTATACAGCACAGAATTATCGAGCAACATATTTTTACGACCATAAACTCGATGTATGCGTTTTTCCATTATTTCGAAAGCATGTTGCATTACAGGAATCCTCCGTATGTATCGGTGGGAATAAAACTTTTCAGGCGATGTTGGTTGAAATCGTTATAATCGACATTATCATGATATCGAACTGTTTAAGGTACTTTATTTACGATATTAACATGTTACATGATACTTTATTTACAATATTTAAATGACATTTACAAAATAAAACCTATCACTATAATTATGTGCGTATATATATCAGTGCTCTAACGAATAGAACACCATCATTGTCCGCAGCCACCACCGTATAGCCCACCACCACCCTAATCCCATTATTCAACCCAAGAAGAGACCATAAATGTCCTTTATTTCTCTGACATGTATTTTCACGCCAGAAAAGCCGGGGAAAGGGGAGACTAGCGCCTAACAGCACTAGTAGATTTTGCTCATAATTGTCAATGTTGGCATTTGTCTACTCATGATAGTGCGCGCTGTCTCGGCCAAAGCATCTGTTTTTAGTCATCCGGCAGGGAAGAACTCTGCTTTCCCTCGTACCATCCGTTCCTCCTCCTCCATCGTCCTTACAGGTATGGGGGGACTTATCAGCTTGCAGTCCGCCTCCTTCGGTATTGTCGGTGGGATGGCAGCTTCGCAGGGGATGTATTGAGCGAGAGCCATTTCCCATTTTCTTCTTCTTTCGCCGGCGCCGCCGTAATGTTTCAACAATTCTTTATCCTTCTTTTGCCGTTCCGTCGTTTTCCCGGCTTACGAAGGTTGAGAGGAAACAATAATAACGTTGGGTATTCTTGAGTAGTATTCTTGGGTGGTATTCATGGACTTTAGTATTGGAATGGTCTCTTTCCGAATCTCCGGTTTTAATATTAAAGTATTATATATTATATATCCTTTAAAGACAGCATATTCTGCTAATTTATGCTTCGATAAACTCGTTTTCTTCAATATAGAAGGCTGCCTCACATTGGAACAGAGTGGAGTTGCATGTAGTAATAGTAATAGATGATAAACAGGGTCCGAAATTTTTAACATCACTTCTTGAAGACATAAATTTGCAGGAAATCGAAATTTGCCTTATTTGATATCAAGACTTTAGATTCTATCGATTACCCGTACCACATTGGTTCTAGTACCAGTACTGTGTGTACTAGCTCTAAAAAAGAAAGCTTGTGTACTTAGCATTCTTCATGGTACCGTAATAATAGTATTATTATATAGTCAGCCTCGATAAGTCGGTCCCTGGAGATGTCGGTTTTGGCTTAACTCGACCAAAAAAATTTTCATTATTTAAAAATTCTCGATAAGTTGGTCAACCTCTGTAAATTCGCGATAGAGGTAAAAGAAAAATAGCATTTGAAATAGGAGGTTTTTTTGAGAGACGCGCAGAAAGAAGGGTATATAAACAAATTTCCAAGCCACACCCCGATATATACAGTGCCGACTCAAAAGTCACGGGCCAGCCATAATGTTGGCACATTACTATTATAGCCAATGTTTTTACAAAATGTTATCTAAGCATAGAATTCTAAACTTACTTAGAGCATGTTTGCATGCTATCGAAAATAGACAAATAAAATTTTACGACATGAACATTTAAAAAATAGTTTACTTAACAATTTACATTTATTATAAAATTTTGTGAACAGCTTCGTTAAAAATATTCATTCAGCATATATTCAAGCATAATTGTACAATTACAATACTCCAAACCCGAGTTCTAACATTATTTTAAAACAACGTAGAACGAAATTCAATCACCTTTTCCCGATTCTCATTTGTACGATTCCCATGTTTTCGACACCACTGCAATCAATCTTGTTTGTTGTTTGGTGATATAAACGGGTTTCTGCAGCAACCTGACTATTGTATCCTGCCTCATTGAGACAATTAGATTGAACAATCCTTTCAAGGTGGCTTTTGTTAAGACCCGATTCTCATTAATATGCCTATACGCGGTAATAAAAATATTCGTTATGCAAATACAACTAAGAGGATACGTCGTCAATGGAATGCATATGATAAAAAAATTACGGGATATCAAATAAGAAAGACGGAAGCAATGATAAAAATAATTTATTATTATTTTGCAACAAATTCGAATTCGCAATTACCCTAATCATAGTGCTTTAAACCCACGATTTTCAGGACCATTCGGAACGGCCAATTTCAATTTTCTATTTGCATCTATAATTTGATATATCAGCTGATCACTTCCAAATCTCTCATCTATTGCTATTACTTTCTTTAATGTTCCAACCACTTTCTCAAACACACGAGTCTTCTCCGCATTGTCAGACTGGGTTAGAGTTAACTGAATCCGACCTTGCGAATGGATGGAATCGACAGAATACAAGCATTGCGCCCGACTTTTTGGAGAGATTTTACAAAAATTCGCGGTTACATCATTTGTCGACATGGCGGGCGGAGTTGAAACAAATGATAGCGAACAATCAATCGACTTTTCGAGAAAGAAGAACAAAAAGAACAGATGATGAGGATCAAATTGTGATGTACGTATATTTGGCTGAAGAAACGTTGCACGAGTTTTTCATTACAAGTAATGACTGACGACTTCATGATTGGTGTTTGGAAAATGACCCGTGATGAAGGCACGTTGATTTCGATGCATTCTTCGCCTCGGTCGGTTTGCTAGACCGTCCGCATTTAATAAATAGGCCGGTAACGTGAAATCTCATACCATTTATGATACGTAATATTCTTCAATAATTTTGAATTACTTATTATCGAAATACCAAAAGGTGGGTGTCTGTCATGCGAAAGGTACCTCAACTAAGATAGATTCCTCCAGCGAAATAGCCTCGGTTAATTATATTGCGCGGTCATATGGTATCTCGAATGGGATGCAGTAAGTCTCTCAAAATTCAAATTATTGATGACTTTGATCACGATCATTTGTGAAATAATTACCCAAAATTTTTCACTTACAAGCGTTGGAGACGCGCAGAGATTATGTCCAAACTTGATTACGATTCCGTATGAATTTGAGAAGTATCACGCCGTGAGCCTTAGGTTCTATGAGATTCTAATAAAGTATGCCACAGAATTGCAGGCTCTCAGCATAGATGAGGCTTTGATAGAAGTCGGACGCACAGTCAGGGAGGACTATGGCGGAGATGCAGAGGAATTTGCCAGGCAGCTCAGAAAAGAGATTAAGAATGAGACTCGATGCGATGTAAGCATGGGTATTTCAAAGAATATCTTATTGGCAAGGTAAGTTTCGATGAGTTGTTTGCTAATCATGATTAACTTTTTGACGTCGAATTTGTATACATACGTGTTGACAGGATGGCCACAACCTATGCTAAACCACGCGGCCAATTTTATATAAAAGATGATTATATTGACGAATTTCTAGAGAATCAAAATGTTGACAGCCTACCGGGTGTAGGCTCGTCAATGGCGCAAAGACTAGGAGAAAAGGTAATTCGACTGTTTATCATATTTCATGCTTATTCGCACATCTCACGTTAGAATCAACGCTTTTCTGTAGGGAGTAATCACAATAGCAGATCTTAAAAATTTAACTATGGGTGAATTGCAGGCAGAATTTGGACCCAAGGCCGGCAAAACGCTATACAATTTTGCCAGAGGAATAGATAAAAGGTCAATACAAGTAGATAGCCCTAGAAAAAGCGTTTCAGCCGAAGTTGCCTGGGGCGTGAGATTTGAAAATGATGAGCAGGTCGAGGTAAATTAATAAAAGCGATAGTGTAGATTTGCATGGTCTCGCGAATATTGTATTTTTACTAAATTTAAATTTGTTCACCAAATTTTAGAAATTTCTCCATGAACTATGTGAAGAAGCGGTTAAGCGGCTTAAGGACGTGAAGCTAAAAACTAAATCAGTAATGTTAAAGGTGATAAAAATTAATCCAATACAGCACGAGTAATCGTTTTGATAGATTTCTGTTTACCAAGTCTATAATTATACCAGATCAAATTACGCAAGCCCGAAGCAGGAGCGCCACCAAAGTTACTTGGTTGTGGAGACTGTGATAATTTTTCGAAATCAAAAACTTTTGCCTATTATACAGATAGTTTTGAGCTTATCTGGAACGAATGTTTGGCATTACTAAAACAGTTTGGGTGCAGCTGTGTGGAAATCAGAGGTCGGTCTTGTCCGGTATGCCATCTTAACTATATCAAAAAATCCCTGTGTACTAAGGTTGTTGCTGTTAATTAGGTATTGGTATACAATTACAAAAGCTTAATACCGAAACAGGAAAGGGGCACAAAAGTCTTTCAGGTGAGGACTTTTAGAATATTAGTGGTAATATCAAATCGCTTTTTTATAACATTACACAAATTTTGTCTGTAGACTATTATAAATCAGCGGCTGATGCGGAAGGGAGAGAAGAGCAGCCAGCTGATTCAAATGATCAAAGCCAACAGTGCTATGATGAAAGCTTGATAGGCGATGAAGAGAGTCGCATGGACATCATTAGTAGCTCTCCAGATTTATCATCACCCTTTAATAATGGCGTTTGTGAGCCTTCCAGGAATTGTGAGCGCAATCAAGAAAGTATAGAACGTAATGTGGATGAGAATCGATCACATACGTTACAACAACGACATCCGAGCTATAGCGAACCAGGGAATTCTGTTCCAATGTTTGTTCCTGTGAAAATGGAATTTGATGATGATAACATGATGCTTGGTGGAGAGTCGTCATGTTCACAAATGAGAAATGAAAGCGAGATGCTCAAGATGGAGGAAGGTAATGAACCTATAGAGGTGGGGCCCTGCGTGCTTGGCTATTAGGAGAGGCAATATATGAATAGGATAAACATGTTCTAACAAAGATATGCCATGACGTCCCAACTAATACTCAATTTCTCCATATGATAAGACACTGAAATAGAACGCAACTCAATCATAGACAGGCCAAATGAGAGAGACTTACCGTGTCAAGAAACATGGAACGAGCTACCCCACTCCCGCCTAATTACAGCAAATTACAAAGTATCTAAAAAGACTGTCAGCAAGAACAACCGTAGTAGGAAGAATACATTGCAGAAACCTCCGAGGCGGAAGAGTAAAATCGAGGACGAGAGCCGAGGGCTGAATTTGGATAAGAATGGTGAATTTGATCGGGATGTTTTTGATGCTCTCCCCAAAGGTAATTGGACCAATAACAAATAAGCGTGATGAACGCGCCAAGATCCGCCCAGTCGTTTTGTAATTTATACATTATTACTCATTCTCTCATTTACGTTCTTTCATCGATTGGTTATTATAGAGATTCAAAAAGAAATCATGATTGAATTTCGGTTTCATACTCCGCTGAGAAATTTGCGACCTATACATAAGAAAGTTAAAACCGAATCGGATGAATTGACCAAGTATCCCAGTGGATGGTTGTAGGGTATACGTACAACGATATCTTGGCAATTGAGTGATAGTGAATAAAATGTAGAACCTATTTTTGGCTAAAGCCATGTGTGTCCCAAATAAATTCTTTTGGGTTTGAACGAGGTATCAATTATACACCACAAAAATCCTAGTCTCTCAGTGGCATCATATCTTAACACTCCTTTAATCATACAGTCAACTTTCTCCCAATAACAATTTTGGCATAGTACATGATTAAAGAGCAAAAGACATGACAGGTCACCATAATAATAATGTGTATGTGTCTTGTTAGATTAAATTTTGCTTTTTCAAATTTTCTCCCATACAAATCGTCAGAAAAAAAAAGGAATTCCTTTTTGCCTTCTGTGAAATTTATGTTTCAAAATTATCGAGCTGGTTGCCCAATTATCCCCAACTTGGAACAATTATTAAAAGTGATTATTTCAGAATTGATACTATGCAGGAAACAAATAAGATTCAGTGACATATTATTCGCTCAATTTGGTTTTACTTCAGTTTTACCAAGAAAGGTGTTTATTTTAACCCAGCAAGGGAAAGCCAACTGTCTAACCGGAGAACGTGATTAATCGCGTTACAATTGGAATGCAATTCAAGAATGTCGGACCAGTGTGAAGTTGTTACAGCAATAGTAGTATTAATTTATGACTTGTCATATCACGAGGATTTGTCAACTGCCCCCAAAAAAGTAACAGCGGTAAGTTTTACATTGAAAAAAATTTTAGTTTCAAAAACTTCTGGTAAATTATCTTCCTGCAACAAATTAAACTAATTCTGAGGGACATTTTTCAAGAACAAAGGACAATGAATTAAAAACAAACACCACGACTTTGATGTCTTTATTGATGACAAGCATTTGTGTTCAAATTGACTGGGGGATATTCTCAAAATTTAGCTCAAAACGTGATCTCTCGCGTCAATTAAGGCGTAGCTAAATTTGCAGGCGGCTCTTATACCTTCTACTTCCAAGGTATAAACTCTCATTCGAAATGTCGTGCTCTACTATCTAATTAAATAATAAAAATAATAATATTATTATTATCCGCTTAACTACTGCCTGTCGGCAATAGACACTTCCGTACAGCAACAACAACGCACAAGAATAAAACTACTCTTAGAAAAACAACTAATAATAATCTTTAATATTAATTGAAGAGTGTATTAATTATAAAAATGCGATAAATTTCGACGCGTCTAATCACATACTCGTTCTTAGCCGCTCCTAGTGAATGAGTCCAATCAAAAATCGTAGGCAATAGTTTCACCATCGATCGTAGTATTTTATTTATAAGTTATTATTTGCTCAATAAACTATAGCAAATTTATATTACTATTTCAACACACTCTGGCGATGAAATTTTTATAAGCAGGGTTTTGGACCTGTCGGTGAAATGAAATGATTGCCTCCCCTTTCGGGATCTTAGAAGTCTCACAGTCTCTTCCGATTCTGTCCGAACATGGCTGACCAATTCATGTTGATATCACATTTCTGAAGCTTTAATAAGAAGTAGCAGCTCCAACAAATCATGATTCTATCGAAGGGAAGAGTAGGGAAACGACAACCAAGGAATTAAAACAATTATCGTTATAATGTATAAATGGGATAATGATAATATGTTATAAATTAATTTAATTGGGTCAATTAAGGGACGTTATCAGCTTACCTGTTGATAATAAAGGCAAACAAATACTTAATTAACTTTTTAAATAAAATTGTCTAGTTTTTAGCTTTCTATTTCAAACGCGTATTTAATCATCTTATATAACGCAGCTGTGTCGAAGTTATAGCTAAATATCTGTGTCCAAAGACTTTTATAACGCACTGTATAAAGAACTAATTGTTTATAGACCACACACACGCACCACAGAATCTAAGACCAATTGATCTACTTTTAGCAACGCTTATTATAATCATTTTATAATCAGCATATACTGTGATATCTGCCCGATCGAATATTTTCTGTAACACTGGAGTTACGCGGAAATTTACGTCATAATTAATATCAAGTCTGTTACTATATTCGTTTCTTGGTTCTTATTTTGATAAATTTCTTTTCTTTAAAAACACAAGGGGCGATTTTTTCTCCTTGCTCTTTTTTTAATAGTGCTGTAATTCTTTAGTTCCATGGTAAATCAGTTTCATATTAATACTAATGTTTTTATTATTATACTAATACAGAGATAATCTTATATTAATAATATTTATCCACAAGTAGTAATAGTAAAATTCACACCGAGTTAATTGTGACACTTCATATTAATAAGGTTAGTACATTCCTCAGTTTGGAACGGCTTACCCCAAATGCCCACTAGAAGGGCGTTTAATCTCGCATATTCATATATTAATATCAATGAAACCTGATCGACACAGAGAAGAAAATTCACGAAGATATCACGCTAAGCTTCGCTCACAAGGTGGAGAGGCAGCAAAGGAGGCACAAGAAAAGCGTAGAGAGCGTCAATTGAAAGCAAGAGGACGTAAGACAAGAGAATGTGAAAAAGAAGAAGAAGAAGAGGGGAAAGAAGAAGGAGCTAAGAACGTTGAGCGAGAAACATGTATGTATCCATGATAAATAAAAGCTTTGATCGAATGTAGCTCAATTATGTATGTCCATATTGATAGCTGCGAAGCATGCCTATCGTCGAAGGAATCTTGGCAATAATTTATATAGATATAGGGAGATATCTGATGGTATGAAGACGTAGAAAGGTATTTGCTTTCACTGTTCTTTGCATGCTTCATAACACACCAATTTGATTTCAAAGAGTCGGCCGGGGAAGATGACATTAATAAAAAGACAGCTGATTTCTTGACAATGATTACCAAGTCAGGCAGGCATTTACCCAATTAAAGTTGCAACTTTAAGTGCGTTCACTGACTTTGCAAAGCTAAGATTCTTCTGCATTACAGATAATGAACCATACGATCCATCAACGTATTTTCAGTTTACGGAAGAAAAAGAATTTACTGAAGCTACTCAAAGTACTGATGAGGTACGGCTGATTTCAATCATTTTCTAATCACATCGTGAATAAATTAATAATTATAATCTGCAGGTTTACAACGATCTTGTGAACATTCGCTTGGATGATCTAGAGCTTTCGTTAAGCACTGTTTCGTTAGAAGACAGACTCAATTTGGGCAATGGTAGTCTTGGGGTATGTGTTTATATAAACGAAACTTTTTGACAAACGAAAACCCCCCAGCAAATAACAAGATTCTTGAAATTTATGAGAAAGGGGTTCAATGAGATGTTAAACATTTTAGGACCAATAATGCCAAAATCGACAAGATCGGTTAAGGAAACCCTAACAAAGAAGTCCCAAAATGAAAATACAAACCGACCACCAATCCAGGCAAAAAAGCCACCGACGCGAGGTACTTATTTGCAAAGACACTAGTAATCTTTACGCTTGATATGTAATTAGTCCCCGCTTGATCTTGCAATTGGTTAAACATTACCGATAATAAGGTGTTGACAAAGGCAGAACGTCAATACTATCTGGCGCGCCAGAGAATTTTATGCACCCCGCTGACAAGATTATGATCAAATCGCATTCTTAAGGTTTTACAGTATCACAATCTTCGAGGTTGGAATCTGCAAAGTCAACAACCCAGCCAACAATGGAAATCAAAGGCGAAGTTATTGATGACTTCTTAAAGTCACTAGATGAGAATGGTGTGTGCAAATACTAGGTTTAACTTTGCCATTGGTAATAACAAATGCTTATGTGTTTGTGTGTGTGTTTGTTTTTCTTTGTTTTTCTTTGTTTAGTTGTAACAGAAGCCACTCAACCTGCAAGGTCGCGAATAAGAAAACCATCGACTCCCAGTTCTTCAAGCACAACCATTAAGGATGGAGTGCCAAGCGTTAATGATATGGAAAAATTATTGGATGATATTTTAGGAGAATGAATACCTGCACTCATTACTATTATTGCATATCTATCACTTCCATAATATTAACACAATCCTCCTGTCTTATTATAATCAATGTAATCCTTAAATTATAACCCCTTTTCCAATGTTGCTATTGTGATCATAATATTGATAATTCGTTACAAATCGTGCCTCGATCGAATCGGTTTATGCACTATACTTTGCTATCAAACCCTGATTCAAAGGATATATAAATCACTTTTTTCGCCTCGTCCATTGCACCATACAATTTTATCTGACATAATGTCTCATTTTCAAGATGCGAAAAATATTACAATAGTCGAAAACGATCTAACAACAAGCGTCTGGCAATCCGGCCGCCAAAGCATTACAATCGATTTCCGCTCAATTTTATACTTGCGTGTCTTATTTTCCGTATCTAGTTTCGAAGACTCCGATTTCGATTACGATAACATAGATGATCAATATGGTACTTGTAAGTTCATCGAAAAGGATCCCGAGACTCGCTTGCTTTCAAATGAATCCGTTGAGGGTTCTGTGGTGGCTACCAACTCAAAGACAAAGGATGGTCTGGCCAACAATAGCGGGTACGATGGAAATAGTGATAAAGAGGATGAAGGTTCAGAGCGTGAGGATGGTAGACAACGCGTGAACGAACAGCTTGAGAATGTTTCTACACGTCAAGCAAAGAGAAAAAGGAAAAAAGCTGGCGTTCAAATATCTGAAGACGCATCCGTTGTGTCAAGAACAAGTTCTATGCCACATTCTCTAGATGATCAAATGATTCCCGAGTCTATCTCATTTCTCAACGTGCGTGATTATCATGAGCTCTGTCTGCTGCTCAAAGGGATTGTTAACTGCACTCCGAAAGTACCTGCGGTGTTTCATATTGAAAAGAAAACACCAAAATCTGATATTCTTGAGCATCTGCAAATATATTATGATGATATGAAACAAAAAGATTCGCGTCGCAATTACTTCACCTCTGCTTTCAAATACGGATCTCTTGTCCGCTATCTATCACGCCACCCTGAACTGATTGACTACGAAGAGCAGAAAATGTATCTAAAGACTTCTTACAGGTTGATGAAGAGGCAGGGTAAGCTTAGTGTTCGAGTATATGAATTATTTGGGATCCTTGGTGAACAATCATTGAAGAATGTGACTGCAAACACTATGCTATATCTGGAGAAAATCACCAAACCTCAGTTTAAACAATTAATTAGATTTGTAAAGTCTGCGAAAAAAAAAGGCGACTCGACTCGCTATGAAAATTAATTAGCAATGAAGAAAATGGTTTTTGTTTTTGGAAGGGCAGATTTGTGAAAATATATACACATGACATTGTATGACACGCAAACGTCAATCAAATAAATGAGTGAAAATTTGAATGTAAATTACGATGATTTTATTAAATTGAATTTTTGACATTTTTGGGCGTTTGCTATAACTTACTTTTGATGATCAAACTATATAATCCAAACTACTACTAAAATAAATAATAGATGCCAAATAAAATTGCACACATGAATATACAAAATAGTGATCTCTTTCGATGTTTTAGTTGCTCATCACCAATCTAACTTACTATCTCCACATCCACCACATGCAACTTCCTGACCAACTCTTTCAATAATGTTGATATTTTTCTCCTTCCTAACATGATGCTTTTTAACCATCCACTTACTTGTACCAAGTAAGCCGTCCAACTCTTCCGTCGACGGAAGCAATAACCAAACGTGCTCACCCTCGATCTTTATATCGAAAGTCATCAATTTCAAGTCTGGACCATCAGTCAGACAATCTCCAGTCTCGAGAGCATAGTTCTTCTTATGCATGGGACAACTCACTTTCAAAACTCCATTCTCGTCATCCCCAACAATCCCCTGTGACAAGACAAATGCTCGCTTGTGTGGGCACATGTTTTGAGTTGCATACCACTTTGTCCTATTATGACTATTAAAGATGGCTATTTGCACGTCTCCGTATTTAACAACATCTCCGGCATCTTCGGGGAACGAGTTAACGTGAGCAATCTTTATCCATGCCTTTCCTCCGTCAGGTGCACTTTCTGCGGCTATCCGTTCGGATTCTTCTGTTTTAGGGAATTCCTTGGGCCAATCAGCAGGACGGTTTTGACCGCGCTCGTCGACAAATTCAATAAGAGACTGGTTTTCGTCTGTATTGGTAAACTGTCGAAACTCGGCTCGTCGTTTAGGATCATGAACTACCGTCGCCCATTCACATTGGTATGTGTTGATAAGACGCGCCATGTCCTCTTCTAGTTCTGCACAGATGCCCAGGTAATCATCTATTACGACTCTTCTTAAATACTAAATTTATGTAATGTGATTTCCGAATGTTATTAGCAAATGTTGTTAGCAATACAAACGATTACAGCTTATCACGCATTATTTTTACAACATACATCAATCCCGCCTTCCATTTTCTCTAGCCATCGTGCGGTACGCGTGAGTCGATCGGCCGTGTGTATGTAGTACATCAAAAATCTGTCCAAATACTTTATACACAATTCTTCTGAAATGTCTCTAGCCAAAAGTACGGCATGTTTAGGCTTTGCTCCACCATTTCCACAAACGTAGAGATTAAATCCCTTGTCTGTTGCAATCATGCCAAAGTCTTTCCCCTGTGCCTCGGCACATTCTCGAATGCACCCAGAAACACCTCCTTTAAGTTTATGCGGTGACCTTATTCCCTTGTACCTGTTTTCGACCTTAATGGCAAACCCGACCGAATCCCCGATTCCATATCGGCACCAAGTCGATCCGACACACGATTTAACTGTTCGTAATGCCTTGCCATAAGCGTGACCAGATTCGAATCCAGAGTCAACCAGTTGTTCCCAGATATCCGGCAGGTCTTGTTTAGCAGCCCCGAAGAGGTCGACACGTTGTCCGCCAGTAATTTTGGTGTACAGATTGTATTTCTTGGCCACTTCTCCGAGAACAATGAGTTTCTCTGGTGTAATCTCTCCACCCGGCACGCGTGGTATTACCGAATAACTTCCTCCACGTTGAATATTAGCCAGGAATCGATCGTTCGTATCTTGTAAATTGGCATGATCGAGTATATGATCGTTCCATAAACTAGCCAATATGGATGCGATGGCTGGTTTGCATACTTCGCATCCATACGAGCCCTTTTTCCCAGCGGTATCAATAATCTCCCTAAAGGTTTTCAATTGCTTAATCTTGATAATCTGGAACAGTTCGACGCGCGTATAATTAAAGTGTGGACAGAGATTTTGGGTAACTTTGTGGCCGCATGCTTTCATTTCTGCCGCAAAAATTTCTTGGACATCTGGGAGACATCCGCCACAGCCGGTACCTGCTTTTGTGCACGATTTGACTTCACCTATGGAGCGGCAGCTGCCTGTTCGAACCGCTTCACGTATTTCGCCTTTTGAGATGTTGTTGCACGAACTTTAGTGAGTAATGCAATTTGGGAAGGAAGACTTCAGTTAGTCACGTGATTGATATTAAATCATCTTCCGCAAGTCAACAAACATATGGATCAGCCATCATCATACTTACCAAACCTGAGCCTCATCTGGCAACTCGTCTGCCCCAGGTGCCTGCCCCGACTTGACTCCCAATATTAACTCTCCAGGAAGCATTGTCAATGGTTTCTTACTCTTCCACATAGCATGCAATTTGGCGTAATCGTCTGTATCTCCAACCATAATACCGCCCAACAGATGCTTTCCATCCTTACTAAACAAGTAGTTTTTATACACTGCACCAAATGGATCTTTATAAGTCAACGGCATAGCCACGTCCTCTTTCGCGAAATAATCACCAAAACTAGCAACATGCACACCCAAGAGTTTCAACTTGGATGACAAGTCACCACCCTTGAACTTTCTATCTCTTGCCTGAGATGTCAAGTTAGCCGCTACGACATCCGCCATGTCATAACCAGGTGCTACCAATCCATACACGACTCCACGGTGTAAAGCGACTTCGCCTATAGCATAGACATGGGGATCGTTTGTCTGCAGCCGATCGTCAACTTGAATACCGCCACGTGGATGAGTATCGATATTAGAAACTCGCGCGATATTGTCACGTGGTCGTATGCCAGCAGCAATGACAATGACTTGGAATTCATCAAAGTGATCGTTCTCGTATGTTATGCCAGTAACCTTGCCAGTTTCGTCGATTTCGATTTTTCGTGGGCTATTCTGGAGGACCTTTTTGATACCTATTTTCTCGATTTCGCGTTCGAGCATTAGACCACCCTCATGATCTATTTGCCGCGATAACAAGTGAGGATTTCGTTCTATGATTGTTACTTCTAACCCCAGATCCATCAATGCTTTGGCGGCTTCAAGTCCCAGTAACCCTCCTCCGATGACTGCACCCTTTTTAGCATTTTTACACCAGCTAATAATATTGTCTAGATCATCAATGGTTCTGTAAACGAAACAACCTTTGGCTTCTTTGTTTGGAATGGGCGGGACAAATGGATCGGAGCCTGTGGCTATGATACACTTGTCATACTGGATCTCTCTACCGGATGATGAGATGACTGTTTTCGTAGACGTGGAGATGGAAGATGCCAGTTCTGATGTGTAGAGCGTGATTGAGTTGTTGGAATACCATTCGGGAGGCTGGAGAAGGAGACGAGTGGAAGAGCGGTGAGAGAAGTATTGGGTCAGCCCTACCCTGTTGTATGCGACTTTGTGGCAAAGGAAGGGGGTGGTTGATTATTAATCACATTTTATGAATCGTGCATAAAACCGCGTTCTTTTTTAAATATTGCTCGTTTCAATGTTAGTAATTACCTAAACTTTCTTCGCAGAAACTCACAACTTTGTATCTCTTTTTCGTATCATACTTTAACAGCTTCTCAATAAACGACAGTCCCACCATTCCCAATCCAATCACGACAACTGTCTCTTTGTTCGTTAGTCCATTCGTAACTCCGTTTGTTAGTCCATTCGTAACTCCGTTTGTTAGTCCATCCGTAACTCCGTTTGTTAGTCCATTCGTAACTCCATTCGTAACTCCATTTGTTAGTCCATTCGTCAATCCATTCGTTTCCATGTTGTCTGAGAGGTCGAATGCAATAATTCCGTTATATGAATGCTAGCACTAACAAACTGATTAGGATTGTGTATGATGCGATTGATTATATGAGAGAATGATGAGTGGTGATGGATATGTGATAAATTATATCAATCACCACACAGCATATTACGTGCTGAAAGGGGGGGGGTACCTTTCAATACATACAGTATATACAATGTATTTAGTACCAGTGTAATGGTCATTGTTTACTTACTTACTTACACATGCCCATAACATGTGGCGCTCGTAAGCGCTTTGTTTACCAAACAGCTATCTTTCAAACTAAGGTCTCACAACACTTAATTTTTAAGTATACTGATAAGCTTGTCCAATGTAGAAAAACTGCAATGTACACGCTTTATTTGTTACACAGTAACATTGATAACCATAACTTTGTTACACGGTATCATTAGTAACGATTAATTTGTTATCGGAACAAGTGATCTGCATGAGACAGCTGCATGACAAGGGTAGAACAGGAAGAGGTTGCAGCATCCTCTACATTCTTGTCTTGTGATACTGACGGGTAGATTCTACGCTGAGGGCGTAAGTTCTTTGGAAGAGTCACACAATAAAGATATACATCCGATAGGTTGATAGGTTGACCAAATACCCTAAAACGCAATGATAGTCTCTAAGCAATTTATTTCTCGTCTTCTTGTATTATTGGTTTTATTGGTTCCAACCAACCCTTGGCGTATCTCATTCAAAGTGCAGATCATTGCCAAGTCTTATATCGTTATCGGATATTAATTATTCCAAGCACTATGAAAAATTTGCTTGTAGTAAGTGATTAGAGCACATGTCAAAAGACTATGATTTGTTAGCATAATAAGAACGACCACGCTGATCCGTTGTGTTTTGAATGTTCTTCATTTTATAATGGAAGCAATTGCAACGAATCAAGCCTTCAAACCATATATAGTTACACTAACGATTATATTAATATGCCCCTGTGCGACTGTTGTACAAATTGTTCTTTTTTGTTTCAAACTAAAACTATAATAAATGGTTCTCTTATCTGAAGATAAGAACACCCCAATTAGAAAAACTTGTTAGCGGAGGATCTTCAACTTATCTATATCTGCAGATAGGATCGATATTAGCTTATCTATGATAATCGCAAGCGGGTTTTGGCGATCAATTTAGAAACATCCTTATTTATCGAAAATAAGTCGGGACAGAAAAAAAATTAAAGTTTGGTAACAAGCATTAAATTACCCTTAATATTTTCCGGAATAAATCGGCGATTCATGTATCCAAACGGGACGTTACGGAACGATAATGCACTATTTGCAACTTCATACGAACTAAGCAAAAAGATCTTAGGTAGAATATTGATCAAGTAAATTATAAGGGCAAATTCGCTCGGCGTTTTGACAATTTATTCGGTTGTAAAATTAGCATTAGTGATCTAGGGTACCAGAACCTTAATTAAAAAATAAAATAAAATATTTTCTCACAATGCTCCGTTTCTGACGTACAATACAAAGTTTATGTTTAATTTGGTTCCGTCTGAGCTTCATAAATAACTCTGTTCGTATACCAGGACTTCTGTGAGTAAGGTCGTGTTACATCATAATTTTAATCGGGGCTGCAGTTCTCTGCCCGTACGACTTTGGGTAGCAATTTTCAGACCCAATGGACTCGTTGGGACGTACTGCGTGCGACTAGTAAAGGACAATGAATATCTTAACAAATTTACTGACTATTGTAATTTGTCAACTATTGGCCATACATTTTTAATTCCTATCGTTTATCAGTGTGTGTTACTTTCATGAGCACGATAAGGAAATGTCAAAGATATGTGTGGCTGCATATGCCTGTTTGTGGCTGTCAATACACGCTCGTATATCCAGAGTCTGTCTCCGATTTGTTCAATTTTTTGGTCTCTCCCAAAACGGAAATTCACGTACCGATATGTCAAGCAGTAACATGTGTTGTGTCGTCACATTTCGTAGTAGCACAACTTTGGTGTTTCTCAACAATAATGCAATTTCGTTAGACCAAAATCTTAATCTGTTAATCGCCTTGACTCTTTAAGCATTTGTTTGCACAAAATAACATATATATCCAAGTTTATTTAGCAGTGATAGAAACCGGGAACGCTTCCCTATCTCGAAGAGGCTTGCGACAATACATTGGCCCTTGAAAATTTTAATTAATTTAGCTATCAGCTTTCCAATTCCGCCCCTCTCAGGTCTGTAAATTTGTGTCCATAACAGATAAATGCACTTCATCGTCAACCTATGTCCCTTCCCCATTTTCCCTTATCTCCCTCCAATGACATTAAGTCTACTCGATGATCGATTGCGTGCAGATCCTAATTGCCTAATAAATTCTCTGAATTGCAGATCTTCTTCTTACGTACCGATAAAAGCGATAAATAACTTTAATTAGAATTAATTTAGTAACTAGAAACTTAATGAAACTCAATATGGTAATATTAACCCATTCATTTTTGAGCATGTGTTTATTTATATTGTGTATATTAATACTTAGTATAAAATTTTTTTACACTTTTACAATCGATTGATTAGACTAAACTAGAAGCAATCGCTGTATTTTCGAATAGTCATAATCCAATGCAATGATCCACAGAAATTACACCTTTCAATGACAGTATATACGATCTAGTTAGATATTATATGAATACAAGAAGACAGATCGTCTATGACTTTCTAAATGAAGCCAATCTCATTCCATCAACTTTCAATGTGAAGGCGGTAAATGCAACCGTCATAACAACACATCCAATAACCATAAATGCAGTTGGGGTATCTTCCGAGTATTTCTTAAAGATTATAGTAAATATTAAACCACCAATGTTGCCACCCGCTCCAACTAGACCAGAGATAGCACCAGAAACTGCTGGATTGACGAAGGGAACTATACCAAATGATGAACCACAGCCAGCCTATTGATATTAAGATAATGTTTGTAAGAAATCGATTGTATTGTAGCAAGAAAAGCAAAGAGTCTATACATCATATCAATGCAAAGCAATCGCTTCTTACTCACCTGAACAAAGTAGCTGAAAATAACCAACACGATAATAGCTCCAGTCAAGGTAGTAACAGCAAATTTAAAGAGAAACAGGAATAATCCTCCAAAGAACATAATCAAAAGCTGCACCAATAATCTTCCACGTATTCCCAGACGAGAACTTGCAAAGTCAGATAGGAATCCCCCTGTAGCACGTGAGAAGAGATTCATCAATCCAAATAGAGATCCGATCAAACCCGCGGTCTTTTGGGTCAAGTGGAAGTGGTTGAAAAGAAAATCTGCAAGAACGTTGTCCACCGCTAGTTCTACGCCGAATGTGCAGGAATACATGACCATTAAAACCCACACATTGGGATTAGATAGTGCAATGTAGAAAGCCCTAAGTTTAGAAGTAGGTGGGGCAGTGGCGGTACTTTGTTTGTTTGCCGGTTCAATCGTAGTTGCCTTCTTTTCCTTATCAACATCTCCAGCATCGTGTACTTCAACTATTTTCTCTTCTTCTACGAGTTTTCCCCTGTTCTTCCATTTTCCTTCTGGACAATCATCCGTAAACAACAGACAAGCTATACCAACGACAATCAAGAGACAGGCTGGTACAACTAGCGTCAGTCTCCAAGCGTCATGGGTGGACCTTCCTCCATCAACAAACCATTGCATGATTACTGGCATGAGAAGGTACGTAATACCAGCTCCCATGTTACCCCATCCTCCAGCAATTGCGTTAGCACTGCCGACAACATTAGAGTCGAACATCTGCATTGTCCAGAATTGGCATGGAACAAATGTCGCTCCAAGAATACCGACGAAAAACCTTGCAATCATCAATCCCTCACGATCGTTTGCCAACCCGGTTAATCCGACCGGAATAGAACCCACCAGAAGTAACGTTGCCATAACCTTTCTTGGACCGATAGCGTCACATAATGGACCAACAAGTATACGGAACGCAATGGTAGAGGAGACGGAAATAATGTTTGAATCATTGAATTGGAAAGGGTTTAACTTCAGGTCCTTTTTAATTGTTGGAGCTAAAGGAGCGACAGCAAACCACCCAGTGAACGCGGTAAGAAATCCAAGCCATGCAAAGTGAAATGATCGCATGTGAGGGCGAGAGAATTTGATCAAATTGAGACGCTCCGCCTTTTGCGTGGCTGGGTTGGTCGGAAGTGGGTTTCTTGGGTTCCCAAACAGTTTTCCAAGTGCCTTTGACATTTTTTCTTATTTTGTTGGTCCAGAAAAAGGAAAGGGTAGAGATGATTGGGGAAGAGAAGTAAAAAAAGAAAAGGTAATGATGAAGAACTTAAAAAGAAGTAATGATGTTTCGTATATTTTTATTCATAAATTCAATCGATTATTACAAGATTTTTTTTTATTGGATAAATCTTATAATATTCTCATGCGGTTTCTTATCGAACTATTGAAGCGTCAAAGAGCAGATGGAGTTCGAAAGCCGGCGGCTAACGGGAGGAAATGGGTTGGACGCGACTTTAAAAAGAATTTACTTCTTGTGTGTAAGTATTCGGTTATACAACGGATTTACAGTATTAAATCAAGTGACTATGTATTATCCTTATTATTATTTGTTTTGATGATATTTCTTGTTCTACACCGGATACTGACAGGACAATTGCCTATCAACATTTCACAGCAGCTGCAGTGCAATGTCATATCCATCATATGAGTGTTATTGGTTCTGTTTCATATGCTTGTCACACCGACGCCTATCAGACGAAGATCACTCAACTTCGTTTTCGTCAATTATTACCATAAAAATTCTTATTGATATTAAACTAGTCGAAACACCGTTAAACTTATCAAATCATCGTGAATACGACTTTCTTATGGTACGTTATAATTTATTACGACACGCGGATGTACGCCCAACAGTGTTACAATTCAGTTCTGCACTACACCCCCTCTTATCTCTCACGAGGTCTTTTTAATGCACCTGCATTCTTTATTAAGTTGCAAAAAAAAAAAGAGAGAGAAGAAATCCATTCTGCAGGCAGTTTCCTTATTCGTTTTGTTTATGTTGTAATGCATTCAATCAAATTGGACCGTGTAATACATATAAAGATCACCCGCGTATATATTATGAATTCTAAAATCCACAATCACTCATTACGTGATGCACCGTTCATTCTGTCACAAAACGCCAAGATAAACCGATTGGGGTGGTTTCCTAAATGAACAGAATAAATGAGATAAGCTAAATCCAGAATGGTGCATGATAGAACAGCTATCAAAGACTAATCAATGTCGATTTGGGAACTTTCAATCTGAAAGAACAATGTTCTATTAAATCCGCGTACCCGCTTATCAATCGCCAATCAACTTACTGAGTGTATTACAATCCAGTTTGCTAATTGTTGACCCTTGCCTTGTACTCTCCATAACTAATAAAGGAACGCAAAACTCCTTGTACTCTCCATTTCCACCCGGACATTAAACTTTTCACTTGTTGTCGATCCCGTCTGATCATTTCATATCATCCTTGCTCTATCTTCGTTATCAACTCACGTGTCAATACATTTAAATAGATTACATCCAATCTTGATTTCAGTCTTGCGAAAGCCCGCAAACTGGAATACCCTTGAATTATTTATTGCCATAGTCTTTTTGTAACGTAAATTATCTTGTCTTGCATTCTACAATATCTCTGCTACCAATATATCATATCATACACACACAACATTTGTAACTCTCGGAGCAAATGGCAACAATTTCAACGCAACCGGCTGTCCCTTCTCCTCTATCTGCTAAACCAAACTTTCAACCGCAACATTATACAACTCCCTTATCTTCCCTACCATCAAAGAATCCCATATATGCTCGCTCAGTACCCATAACTGCGATCGATCCTCGTGATGCCAATACTCCCGACAAATGGATTCCTCGACATCCTAATCTCGTCCGTCTTACCGGCAAGCACCCATTCAACTGCGAACCACCATTAACTCAATTAATGGATCAGGGTTTTCTTACTCCAAATTCACTACATTACGTACGCAATCACGGGCCAGTACCCAAGTTACAATGGGAGACCCATCGCTTGGTTGTTGAAGGGTAAGTATGAGAAGAGAATGTCTAGAAAAATATATCCGCGGGTACCCGTCACGTCGTTTATTCTAATCACGTGATCACTTCTTCTCTAGTTTTGTTAAAAAGACGCTAACTTTCTCTATGGACGAAATCACTGCAATGCCATCTCGCACAATTCCCGTAACGCTCGTATGCGCCGGAAACCGTCGGAAAGAACAAAACAGGGTCAAACAATCGATCGGTTTCAACTGGGGCGCAGCTGCAGTTTCAACGGCAATCTGGAAGGGTGTTCCTCTCCGGCACATTCTCAAACTTGCTGGTGTTTCGCTCGACGACGTCACTGCAGACTCCCCACGTTATGTCTGCTTCCACGGAGTCGATATTCTACCCAACGGATACTATGGAACTAGCTTGACGTTAGAATGGGCCATGAATGATGCCATGGACGTGATTTTAGCGTATGAGATGAATGGAGAAGAATTGTTACCTGATCATGGATACCCTTTGCGAGTCGTCATACCTGGAGCTATTGGTGGGCGGATGATTAAATGGTTGGGCAAAATCACGATTACCGATTGCGAGTCAGACAGTTATTATCATTACCACGATAACAGAGTACTACCACCAAACGTCGATAACGAACGAGCAAACAAAGAAAACTGGTGGTATATCCCAGATTACATTATAAACGAACTGAACATCAACTCTGCAATTAGCAGTCCAGCCCATAATGAAAAAATTTACCTCTCATCCTTTGTCAACACATCCTCCTACAAACTCCGTGGGTACGCATATTCCGGCGGCGGTCGCAAAGTCACCCGTGTAGAAATTTCGCTCGACCAAGGACAAACCTGGTTACTCACCTCTCTTACTCATCCCGAATTAACCCACCCCATGGTTCTCGCTCGTGGTCACAACCCTGTTCGCAAACACTGGTGTTGGTGTTTTTGGGAGTTGGGCATTGACTTTATGTCATTGCTCAAATGTCAAGAGATATGGGTCAGAGCATGGGACGCTACGCAGAATACTCAGCCGAGAGATTTGACATGGAACGTCATGGGAATGATGAATAACTGTTATTTCAGAGTCAAAGTGCACACAAAAATAGAGAATAGGGATGTAGTGGTCTCGTTTGAGCATCCCACACTGCCAGGCAATCAGGTTGGCGGATGGATGAATAGAGGAGAGGATGCGGATACCAAAGAAGTAGAGAAAGTAAGCGTTATCAACGATACTAATGGAACCAATCAAGCGGGAAAAAACATTACAATGAGTGAAGTTGCAAAGCACGATAACGAAAGGGACTGTTGGATTGCTGTCGGTGGTAAAGTCTACGATTGCACCAAATTCTTGGATCAGCATCCTGGTGGAGCAGACAGTATTATTATAAACGCTGGGACCGATTGTACAGAAGAGTTTGATGCAATACATTCCAAAAAGGCGAGAAACATGCTATCAGACTACTATATTGGAAACCTAGAAAACGGAAATAACGTTCCATCCACAACCCCACTTGTTACACCAAAGCCTGCTCCATTCATCCAGCCGTCTATTTCGGGCTCGACTGCTCTAAACCCGAGGCTCTGGCTTCCCTGTCCTCTGGTCTTTAAAACTCACCTCTCACATGACACCCGAATCTTTCGCTTTGCTCTGCCGTCAAAAGATCAAAAGCTTGGACTTCCGTCTGGAAATCACATATTCATTCGTGGATCGGTCGATGGCAAAAATGTCATTCGAGCTTACACGCCAATTACGCGTCCTGACGACTGTCCTGGATATTTTGAACTATTGATAAAAGTATACTTTGCTAACGTCCATCCTAGGTTTCCTAATGGTGGATTAATGACACAGCATTTGGAAAGGATGAAAATAGGAGAGACGATCGACATCAAAGGTCCGCTCGGTCAATATGTATACGTTGGTGGTGGAAAATACGAAACAAAAGAGGGCACCAGAGTATCTCGGAAGTCATGTAAAAAGATTGGAATGATAGCTGGTGGCTCTGGCATTACTCCTATTTATCAAGTAATACACGCTATCATCAAAAACAAGGATGACAACACTCAAGTATCGCTGCTGTATGCAAACCGAACTGAGCAAGATATCCTGCTTCGAGATGAATTGGATGACATCGCTAAAAAGCATAGTAATATCAAGGTGTGGTACACGGTAGATGTACCGCCTAGTGATTGGAAGTATAGCTCTGGGTATATAAGTGAGGATATGATACGTGACAATTTGTTTGCACCCGAGGATGGCGGACAAAGTATTGTGCTTATGTGTGGCCCGCCTCCAATGATTCAACGATGTTGTATTCCTAATCTGATAAAGATTGGATTCAAAGAGGATGAATATTTTGACTTTTGAAAAAGTTTAACGTCATGTTTATAATGCACCTTTTAAAAATAATTGTGAATGTATTGTATATTACTAAATAAAATCTGACTTCTGTTTTTTAATAATTTACGGATCTTGTATTTAATTACCATTTTTGCATTATAATTGATTCGTCAAAAAACCGGCAACTGATCGAAACAAGAGATTAATTATTATCAGTAGTAGTACGTACGTATCATTGATGTCTAACGCGTAAAGAAACAGCGTGCAACAGTAATTTAATATTGTTGTAATATAATAATACTTGGAAAAGACTTATGCTATTTGATATGTGTAATCAGCACAATTTACGGCGTTATCAAATACAATTGTCGCAAGTTTTTACATGTACGTTAAACTCTTGGCAGCAAATAACAATGTTCATGATAACAAATCCTACTTCGCACAGTCCATCTTTTAATTGGAGTAAGATTGGTTTGACAAATAGAATTTATTTGCATGCACAAAAAATTCCATTACTACTTTAATTGATTACATCTTTATTTGGTTAAGAACTATAATTATTGTTAATATTAAAGCTATCAAGTCGTAATCAAATACAGTGGCGCCTCCGTAAGTGCACTTGGGACTCGGCATTTGTGTGCACTTGTAGAATAACGAATTAGAAAACCAGACAATGTTACACTTTAGTAACTACTTTCTTTTTATTATCGAAAGAAAATATGTATTAATGTTAATTTGGCGCAGTAAATATTCTCTGTATTGAACAATTATTTATTGTATTATTGGCATTTGTTTCTTTATCTCTTGTTCTGTTACTAACTCTGATTAAAATTTCGAGTAATTATACTATTTTAAGAAACATTTATGTGGCGATGCAGATTTATAAGTAAACAAACATTGCGCCATTCCTATTTATATTTATTGTTGATTTAATTGGAATTTCACATGTGCACTTAGCTCTGAGAGTATGTTTTTTTATGATATCTTGATAAGACTCCTTTCCCACGTACGATAAATAACTATTATTAACAATATCGGTTAATAATAACGACGTAATAAAAATAATATGTTTACCTTTCTATAAATAAATCTATTCCTTTGCTTATTGTGATTGTGAGAAAATTCAAGCGTGGCTATATTGATATATCATCTTCGATAAGCCCTGACTGGTAACTTTCGCTTTCAATTCTTCGATTTACACCTAGTGACAGCGTACCTTCAGATACATAATAGTCAACAAATACGTGTACTCTGTGAAAAGACTCAACCACACTCCCCCTCAACATTATTCTTACTTCATCTGTGAATGGATCGATCCAGATTAATCTATGTATGAAAAGAAGAAACGATTCAAGTTTCGAAACATACATAAAAAAATGGTTGTTTTTTTCTCTCCAATGGTATTGATCTGAAGATTTGCTTAATTACGTCATCTATACTTACAGTCGATCCCTTCGGCATTTAGAGAACAATGCAAGTTGGTGTGCTATTATTATTAGTAAAGCAAGTACTCTTCGACGCAGTCCTTAATACATTTTTGCTTACCCGATTACAATTTATTAAAGCATTGATCTATACTTGATTATTGTATTGCTTCAATCTTCCTTTCTCTAACATATTTCTCTAGAAACCCCATTTACTTTATAGCAATGTTTATGTTCTGTCCGATCTTTGCATTGAATTGAAATATGGCCTAGTCATCACTTGCATGGTACAAAATAACTCTTCCAATGGTCTTTTATTGGTAATAGTGATGATTTACTGACCGATTTTTATCTAACTTTACGCGACTGACAATACACGACCATTTGAATCGAATGTTGCAAATTCGTACCCAATTATAATTTTACCCGATACAATGTCTGCTTGCTAAATTCATACTTAAGATCACGTGTGTGCATATCCGTTGTAACCTGCAGAATATAGAGTGTGCATTTAGAGAGTCGACTGTATTTGGTAACCATTTGATCATATATAACAATAATAATAATAAAAGACTGTTCTTCCGGCCCATCAGATCTTAATTAAGTTAATAAAACATGATAGTCTGCTCGATAAAACAATTTCCAATTATAGAGATTTACGCTATTTCTCTAATAAATCGCACAACATATTATAACATTATATCGCGAGGTTGATAATAATTCATTATACTCGACTTAGTTCCGGGAACATATTACGCAACGTGCATCTTATCGGGGTTTACTATGTCGAGAATGACTATATACCAAACCCATTCTTATCTTCATTGATGGAACATTATCTATAAGTTGAAGGAAAATAAATTTACTATTACTATATTTAATAATCTTTTAACAATAACGATCAAATCTTTATAGGTATAAGTACTTTTTCAAGTTGTATAGAACCGAGACACTTTGGTAAGAAATTTTTGCGATCCGTGACATGAGACCAAACGAAAACAAAAATATTTTTCCTTCTCCTTGTTTCGATGAACAAAACCCTCTGTTTTTTAACTGTTTATGATATGTTGCTTTGTTTCTAGTTTTAACGCGCTATTAGTTACGACATTCTCTTTCCAGAGTCCACCCTCGATTTACGACCATATCTCGAGTTTTTTAATCGATTAGATTTATTACATAAACCATAATTAACAGCACAATCAATTTTTTGCTTTGTCATGATTAAATATATAAACTACTTGTATTAGATGTCTTTGTTAAACAACTTTTTTGGTTTCACTGTCTTTACTTGTTTGCTTTTTCATTTTATTCCTTTTTGATGTTGATGTATTTGTTGTTCGTTTTACTTGTTTTAATGATGGTTTTTGTGTTGATTTTGTTCGTTTTTTTAATTTTTGTAACAAATATGAATTTGGTACTAGTTGAAGCCACTTATTAGTACGAGATATATATATTTGAGATGGCAAAAGAAATAGAATCTTTGATAAAAAAAAAGATATTCTCTGAACATATCCTTTTCTAAATATAAAGGTAGTATCGAACAACAGCTACATTAATTCAGAGTATTAGTGAATCTTAGCACATATTTGAGGAAAGATCGAAGAAATTTCTTCAAAGAGACTTTCACATAATTGAATGGCGAACTCCTCGCCATCTGATTGAGCAAAAAACAGTCGAAGTATTCCATTCAGTGTCTGTTGTCTGAGTACTAGACGCATGAAGGCAGTAATAACGTACGTTTATAATCGCTTCCTAAGGAGATGGACAAGTTACTCTTCGCGGCTTTCCAATTTGATTTCCAACTGGTTGGGTCATTTTTTTTCCACGTGGGCCAGTTGTTCGCTTTTTTTTTTTTTTTTAATTCTATAGTTTAACTTTTAAGCGGCTATTCTATGTGCAGCGAACAACTAAACAAAGGTTGAATCTTCAAACCAAATTTGTAGTTGTTTCTGTCGAGACATTCAACATGAACGTATTGAGTAATTAATTTATGCTTTTTTCGATTGTCTTTATTCTATGTTTGACATTTTCTAGAGCCTGTTGCCATAACGCGATTACATAACTCTTGTTAGCCTATAATTTTTTAACGTTTGTCTTATCTCTTTGCTTAGCTTACATAATTTGAAAACTATTATCTTCCCACAATGCAAGCTGTTTTATCGGAGGGTCCTCAAAAGATGGCATTATTAATATAGTAATCTGAACATTGAAATTTATGTGCCGGTTTCCATCATTCATTAGGTCTCTTTTCAACACTACAGTAATAATGTATGCTAGTAATTGGAATAACAGTATTAGTTATATCTATCTATATGCTCCAATTTTGCGACCTGGCCAATACGTTGATGTGTTAGAAATGTATTTTCCGAATTCGCTCAATGTGTCGTCATGTACTTGAGTGTTTTCTCTTAGAGATTAAGATGTCATGTTGCACCATGACAATGCTGTGCTACACAAGGCAGCAGTTGTTATTAATACCCATGTTGGGACCCAAGCTTTTTGGGGATATATCTGAGGTTAACTAAGGTATAGCGTTTCAATAGATATTATCATGTCTATCAGTGACGCTAAGCGCCGAATTATATTGCGCATGTATCTAATATCATTTTCCGTTGCAAATTCTCTTTGTTCTAAAAATTTCTTGGCCGTCGCAAGTACTTCTCTTCCTACCTTTATGGATATACTCGCTTCTTCCCCTTCACTTAAAAAAAAAAAAAAAAAAAAAAAAAAAAAAAAAAAGATGAGTGAGCAATGGCAAATGGTTTAACGCTAATAAGACTGATAGTTGGTTTGAACTTGGAAATTGCTGTCTTTTATTTATTTTCTGACTTAATGTATGTCCTGATTTACGGCCTGATTTATGTCTCGACGTTGAATTAGTGACTTGATTTGTTGAATTTGTGGCCTGATTTTGTGGCAGCTTTGTAATTTTTTTTTCATGTGTCTTTGACACTGGCTCTGCCCATCAATAAAGAAATGAATTTTTCATGTGTATACATATAGAATTGCAAATCATTAGCTATATTCTGTTTCCGAAATCGTACTAATTCCGTTTCGGATGTAATCCCAGTTCGAGTTGGGGTAATTTTTTGAGTGATATATGAGCGGGTATATAGGTGAGATGGGTGAGATCTGTTTTAACATATGGCAACTGAAAAAACACCTCCACCTCCAAGAGCGATGTCGAAGTATTCCAACTTGAAGCACTTTCCTTAAATTACCTATGAAGCCAAAATATTTCAGCAATTCCGGATGGCGATCATATTCCAAAACTTTACCCATGTAAACTCTGCAATAAAGCCATACTTAATTTCCGATTCGAAGCATTTACAATACTTATACTACACCGTCTGTGTATCGAGAAGCATATTATGCAAGGAGGGGTGCGAAGACCTTTATGCCCAATCTGTAATTGGGATATCGAGATTAATAAAGAACTTGCCCTAGCTTTAGGTGTGTATCATACAGCGAGAGTATGATCCAACGGGTTAAATCTTTTACAGCATCGAGGATGATAATCGAAATAGAATCTTAGATTAGTGTAACCTAGACGTGTCAAATGTAACCTAGACGTGTCAAATGTAACGATGCAGTGTCAAAGGGTCGATCCGACCCCGTTATATCGAAATCCAGTGTCAGAATTAGTGGAACGATAGAAGGTATATAAGCAGTTGTAGTTTTCCGCTCTGAACATAGTCTTAAGTCTTCAGTCTTCAGTCTATTTTATTTGTCCTTATAATCCTTGTAATTAGAATACTCTTTGAATTCTAATAAATCTGTAATTAATATAAGTTGTTATTTTCGTTCATTCCCTGGTGAGTTTTATTCGATCG